>JAODGC010047193.1:0-28089 GCA_027574925.1 Ecitoglossa quadriceps | reverse complement strand
GGTTAGGTTAGGTTAGGTTAGGTTAGGTTAGGTTAGATTAGGTTAGGTTAGGTTAGGTTAGGTTAGGTTAGGTTAGGATAGGTTAGGTTGGATGAGGTTAAATTTAGGTTAAAATAGCTAAATAACTTTTGCTCCAGATTGAGGTTACTTTACCCCAGCTCATCATTGCTTTGCATTTATTAAAATAAACTTTCCATTAATATTTTCCAGTGAAACTACATGTGCTAATAAAAGAATAAGTTTTAAAAGATCGGCGATTAGAATTGGACTTGTCTAAATTTGTTGGGTAATAACTTTATATCACTAAATTAGTGTAAAGTGTAATTGCAGATAAAAAAAGACAAAAGTAATTTAATTTTTAATTGGATCATTTTATATAATTATAACAACTTCACCTGCTGGGGTCAATGTTGTTCATGCAAGGATGAATGTCGTTTTTACAGTAGCAATTTATCTAATTGTCGCTTCACTTTTATAGTGGCGACATATTCATCCACACTCATCATGAGTGAGTTGTGAGTCCCACCTTGGTTTCGTCACTAACCGTAGCATATAATTTCGTAATGTTCTAATGCACCCACTTGATGTGCTACCCATAGGTGTGCGGTGGGTTACATAAATATACAAACCATTTATGTAACCCAACTCACAGCAATGAAGCGTTCGTAGCAATGCCAACATTGCCAACGATCATCACAATATAATTATGTGCCTTTTTGCAGTTTGTCGTCCTTCCTGCAACACGCAGCTACGCCATTAAGTTTAATTACGGTGGCACCGGTAGCCTGGACATCCACAACCTGGGATGCACCTCGGAAGCAAACTGGAAGTGCAGCATGGTAAGTGTCAGCTTTTTCAATCAGCACCAAACGTAAATGAGGGGTGCCTAATATTAGTGTCGCTGGATGATAAATAATGAGTCAATTCCAACCGATGGCCAATTCTACTTTCCTTCCTCCTTTTGCCACTTTCCAAAAAAGCCGGCACAACGACGCTAATGATTTGAAGTAACTAATTAATTATCGTTGCTGCATTCCACAACCGCAGCGCGTTGCTTTCGATTTATCTTTGCTTTGCTCGCTGCTTCAATAATATTCCAACGATTAATCTAGCGCTGTGTTTTGTTCGTGCGCAGACACTCACTTGATCAATCGCACAGTCACATTTTTTCCTGCCGCAATTTCGATGAGGAAATAAAAGTGCAGATCGCAAAGAAGTAAATTCAAGAGCTGGGAATGCATGACGTGCATGAGCATCTTTTGCGCGTGCACCGTTCGTCCAATCCCTCAATTCAATCGTTCAAATCGACTGCCTCGGCTGCTGATGATATCAGCGCACATCTCACGACCGTCGTATTCCCAGCGCGTGTGCTTGGTTCATAACGCCGATCGAAATGAACCGCACAGTTTTAACAGTAAATTAACAAATGTATATTTGACTACATTGCTCTCCTCAGTCTTCATATGCTGCGTTTGCAAACACAGGCAACCAACATTACAATCGCGCCCAATCCGCGGGCATCTCTTCACGAAAACCGCTCGCTCGCCGGCTCAATAATTACTATGATTTCGGTAATAAAATAAAGCAATTTCTGAGCGCGGGCGCGTTTTTATCGCTCCACTATGCGAGCACGGTGCATGCAGCGCAAAAGAAAAATTTAATAATAAGCACGAGCGATTGCTCGACGACGAAGATATTGCATTGCGTTGTGCACACATTCGCCGCGGTATTGATTATAGCGTTGGTTTAATATGTAAAAAACGACTTGTTTCGTGCCCTAGGCACGTATTTAGTTAAACAGCGTGTATTTGCTTAAGTTACAGCACAATTTACTTATCGCAGCATCAATTTTTTTTGCTTGCGAATCAAATTTACCTTTGGTTTGTGCCATTGTATTGGACTTAACCTCGAAATCATAACAGAAACAGCAGGAAAACACACAATTCACCCATGCCACGAATAATTTATCTTGGTTTTAGCATCAAACGTATATTAAGTTTGTTTCAAATTAAGAATAAAATTAGCGAGTCTTTATGTAGGCAACTCCCTCTACACACTACTACTGAAATGCGTATGTAAATTTCTTGTGTTGGGGTAATTTTTGTATGTTAATAATTTACAATCTTACAACTAAAGCCATTTATTCAAATGCAGGTTTTGTATGTTCGAAAAAGAGACAAATGTGAAATATTTAATTAAATATCTTAACGTAGGCAACACTTCATTCCCATGACTGACATCTTTGCTTTCCTTTGACAGTTCGTAAGTTCTTGAAACAAGATAAATTCCAGATTGTAAAATTCCTTTTTTGTGGGCAATTAATTTTACGATGAGTTAAAGTTTAGGATTAATTACGGCTATTAATATAACCACAGACAAAACCAATTTGGCACCGCATCGCCCGAATGCACGTCGCGACCGCAGCCCGAAATTCCTCGACGTCGCAACCTCCCGGATCGGAATTGGATATAAAATTTATTAATGCCGCACATGTAGGTAGCGCATCCACAACGTGCAAAATAAATCGCGGCCGCTTTGGTAATTAGCATGTCGATGATCGAGTGTCTGACTGTGTTTCTTCTGTTGCAGTGCTGGGACTACTGCGAGAACCTTGCCGTCTTCGAGCCAACGCGCGACCAAATGTGCGCCGACGATATATGCGTATGTAATTAATTTTCGTTAATTAATCGTTCAGCCGCCTGCACAGCTATTCCAACCCGCAGGCTACACCCGGTTTTTCCCACCCAAGTGTTGCTTTTTAGCGTTCGCTTAAACTTTCGCCGGCACGCAGCCGTAAAAACAAACACGCCACAAATTGCTGAGGCGCCCCGAAAAGTTTTTCTTTATGCTTATGGAGTTTTTGTGTTTTTGAACGGTTCGCGCGCTTGTTTCGCCGCCGCCACCGCTTCGTGGCTCATCAGCGCAAGAATGCCATGCGAGGCGGCGCGCACATATATCTCACACCCCTTGTGCGATTACCCCGAACGGTGTCGTAAAATTCCGCGGCCGCCGCGGCGTAAGACCAAACTGTTATTGCACGTAGGGGAGACATTAAGCGAATTTACCGGCCACCGTGCAACTTGCTCGCTGTTCATCGTCGAAACATCACAACACTAGCTGTTTTTTTTTTATACCGGATGCTGTTATTGTTTCACGCTTTTTTGAATATTCATGAGAAGAAGAATAAAATGTTAAACAACGACGTTTTGATGGTTTACATTGAGTGGTATACAAAGGAAATCTGCCATACACTTACATATCAAACTAACCTAACCTGACATTTATACCGCATTCATAGCAGCGATACAATGGATGATTTCTTCATAAATTTTGCATCTTATTAATTACGGAAGTAAAGTTCTAATAGAATTAAATTCTAATAATTCAAGTGGCATTGTATTGTGAAGTGCAAGCTGGTGCAAATCTAAAGTTGCCGGCAGATGGCAGTAAAGATCTTTGGAACTGCAAAAAGTGATATCTTTAATATATTGCCCTCTTTGAAAAGTTTGAACTTTAATTACTAAGAAACTATAAGTTTCGAACACATAATTCAACTGGCATTATTTAGGCAGTAATATTAGTCATAAAATTATAACTAAACATTCCAACTTACGAAATCTATTTCAATGAAGATACTTTCTCTTTACAACTAAAACTTGCATTAGAAATATTTGTTAGATGGATACGATAGGCAACCAACAACGCTGGCGTTGTATCACTTGAAAGGTCAAGTACTGGCTTGTGCTTGGAGTGCAAGCGATGATCACACAAGCATACGCCCCAACCCTAGTTAGCAATGTTCGGATGTGACGTCATGATGGGCTCGAGGGTAGAGCAAGACGGTTATAATCAATCAAGCTAATAGTATCTATGTATAGATAGAAATTTAAAATTGGGAAATTCTAAACTGTATAATGATCTTCTCATGACCTTCCTATAGTAAGGAAGAAACAGAATAACCATCTTTAATTGCGCAAATAATACGTGGCTTTTTTCTACAGCTTGAAAAATCTCCTAGATTTAAATTAATAGACCTCCCAGTGTGACTGAAACATCACTGCATGTTCGATTACCACCTCGAATAGAAACAAACACTATTTGTCTGATTTCCTCGCCTTGCTTATCTTCAATATTAATGATCCACTACCTGTTTGTGTCGTTGTCCTCGCGAAGTATTCTTTTCCAGCCGTTTTACGATGTTTGACTGATGAATATTCCCTCAAAGATTAATCGATCACGAGACAAGATAAGCCATCATAAATGCCTTAACACCTACAATTTCCACACGACGTGGCGTTTAATTTTATGCTCTTGCAACGTTTGTCTTTCTACGACTCTGGAGCTTCCACCAAACCATCCTTACACTCATGGCTTAACAACGTCCCATGCCGTTGGGCTCGTTGTCGATTTCGATAGAAAATAAAACGAGCGAGTTTATCACGGCGACCGTGTGTTTTTATTGGAGCTACGGGAACATTACCAATTCTTGTACGAGTCCCCCCATACGTCTGGGTTTCGCGACCAATGTCAGCCGCAGTCAGCAATGCCAGGTTTCTGCAGGGTTTGATATTTAACAGGGGAGTTTAATATTAAACTCGTTTGACCATTCGTCTGCTGGCAGTGAACTTCACGCGGAGGACATAGGTGTTTTATTTAACAAGTGACTGTATTTCACCTTTTACGACTTTTGCTCGTTTGGCAACATTATCGCCATATAAAACACACCGAGTGACTTTAATTGTCGCGCATGCTAAATACACTCGCACCTTGGGTGGAAATGTGTGGGCTGGGCACATGGGACAACCCGGCAGACGGACACGGCCACAAGAGTTGGAAAAAACACTGCAAAGTAATGAGACACGGTTGAGAACAACTGCGCGGAGGAAGCGCGAATCGAGCATCCACATCTTACATCTCCCGGACACAATCGAACAGAAAACGACCGCCAGCGTTATGACCATTAGTTTGACGCTAAGGCGAACAAAACGAGCACTATCATTAAAATACTACCCACAATAGTGCAAAGCATGCGCAAACGTAGCTAATTAATTAACATATTAAGTGTGACTTTCATTGACCATTAGGTGGCATACTCGTCCCTTCCGATGCATAAGTGCCCATGAATTATGAACAAGTAGCACCAGCTTTGAATCAACCTTCGTATTGTTAGCCAAGGGACTTGTCGGTGGAAATTAAATCCCACATACATTCGAGTCATGTTTGCGCGTTCACATACGTATCGCGATCGAAGTAACGCGCTTCGATTGTCGATTCTGTTAACGTCCTGAACCGGTGAAATCTTAACACGTTGGCGCGGAGGGCGTGTTGCACGAATGAAAGGAAATACGATTGAACGATGACAATCGCGATCATTGTGTGACTGCATTTGCGAGCCTAAACTGCGAATCAATTCAAGTGCTGCTATCGTCCAATCATTTACACTTTACGATTTACACTTACGAAACGCCTGAGCTTTCGGTAATCGGTTTGTAATGTGAAACTCAGCTTATGAGAGCTACATTGCTGAGCAATTTAGTGGGTTGTAAATGTCCTCCCTTTGGGATAAACTTTTAATTACATACTGTTTAATATATAGTAATGTTTAATTCGCTTGCAGAACACAAGTTTATGTAAAAAATAACAAAATTTCGTGCGGCAATATTGGTCTTTGTCAATTCATGGTATGCAACTGATAAACAGATAATGTCTATTTCAAAATAAATTAGACTGGAAGACAGTTTAGTTGTCTTCTAGTTAAATAAAGCAAAATCCTATGTGGAGAATGACTTGCTACAAGTTGCCAAGTTAATTCAAACCTCATTGCTAGGTGTTACGACCTATGCAACCAACTGAACATCAGGTTATGTTTATCTGCAACCAAACTGGAGATTACCACACTTTCTAATTAGATTTACTTGCCTAAACAAATTGTATACATTTAGAAAAAAAAAACAAGTTTGATTCAATTGCTTCACACCTAAGATTTCGTAAATTTCCCAGCAAAATGTTATATGAACAACATATAAAATAAAGAATGGTAAAAGGCTTGATAATAACATCGATAGTGATTATTTTACGATTGTTTTAATAGCTTTGTGTTAAACAAGTAAATTAAACTTGCAACAAAGAACCTAAACGTGAAAATTACTGCGCACCGCACAAATAGTCCAAACAAAAATCAATCTAGCGATTAAAAGCGTCGTGGGCTAGATTGTTCGAAACTTAATTGCACGCCCGTTAAAGAAACAATTATTTTATCGATCATTTTCTCCGGCTGTAACGGCGATAAACTGAAAACGCAGCGCGAGAATGTTCAATGTTCAAATGTTGACGCAAAGCCATAAAAAGCTTTGTACTCTGTATTTTTCCGTCTGCACATTAAAGGAAAAAAGCAGAAAAATCCATAAAATGTACACGGAAAAGAAAAAGTTGCTCTCGACGCAGCGAGGTGCACTTGGAGGCTGGGAGATGAAGTAGATATACTCGGACACCGAATAGAAGAAAAGGCTTGTGGTAGTTAGATGTTCGCGATCGATGCCCAGGATGTTGATGGCAAAGATGCCCGATGTTGAGGATCGAACAAGATCTATGGGCTGCGGTGTGCGCAAGAGGCATTGAGTACCTCGCGCGAGTAAAAGTATTTTTCAAGAAAAACACACAATTCGTGACCGCGCATCCGATCGGGCAATTATTTTCGTAAACACGTATCTGTTGCATTGCGCGTTGACGCACACCCGGCCAGCGACCGCAGAAGACGACCATGCTTTTGCTTTTAAAGGCCGTGAGAGTTTTTCTACTTTTGAAGCAAAATAAACCGCACCGCCTCTTCAAATAAATGCACTTGGTGACTAGCAACGCACAGGGTTTTTATTGTCGCCAGCACATGGCATGCAATGAAATGCATGCGAGGATATTTATTCTGAACCATTTCAAGTATCCTCAATCAAATGCCAAGTCTATTCCATACACTCATAAAGAGTCTTGAATATTTCCAATATAAATGTCCTCTCATTGGGATAAACTTTTAATTACATGTGATTAATACGAGTAAATTTCAAAATTCCGAATGACATTTGACAGGATTTTCATATGTTGCTTTACGGTATGCAACCAACTGAGCGGCAGTTGATGGATAAGTCTAACTTATTGAGGATTATAACAATTCTTAGTTTTTTTCAAATGATTAAATTTCAATTTTATGTTAAGAATAACTTGGTTCAACTTACCATTTAGATTTAATATGTTTCATGGTTGTTCTTTTCTGTTGCAATCTATGCAACCATATTTTCAAGGGATTTTCATATAATCTTTCTAATCAAATTTATCGCGTTTTTTGAAATAAAAAAGCACAAGCTTTTTACCGAATACAGCTTATTGGTGTAGAGAATATCTACATTGTTTGTTCAGTTTGTTTACCTTTTGAGCTGTTGTTAATTTGTTAAACTGGAAATACATATGGACGTGCGCAGTCTGCAAATGTGTAAATACGATGATGCGTTGATAACGATGGGCGATAAAATTAAACATAAAATTTCTTAATATGGGAAACGTGTTACATAATGCACATTTGCGCTCGAGTTTCCACGCTCACTATACCTATTGATGTAACGTAAAAAGGGGACTGCGCGTGCCATAAAGATAGAGAATGTTTCAAACGCGATACACTCGGTGGAAATTTTGCGCTTGGAAAAATTCCACCAGCGTATAATGCTCGATTTTATTACTGTAATTATGTAGATGCACTCTTCGCATCTTCCTAATGCCATAAATAAGGCAAGCTACTAAAGAAAAGCCCATACTTGTTGATTATTTTTACGATATGGCAACGATAATAAATAAATGAACGCGGAAATCATTTTAAATAAGAGAAACAAACTTAAATAGCATTTAATTTGAATTCACGGGCAAAATGAAATTCTTGCTCCATTGAATTGGATGGATACTTTGTTACACTATGGCTCTCGCTATCGTAATGAAAACTTTGTCCACCCAATCCATAGCAAAGTAGAAAATAATAGAAGAGAAAAGCCGTGAGTGTAAGAAAGTATACCAAGGGAAAAGAATTATGTGTGTTTGTTTTGTCCACTTTTTATCTTCCAGTTCACTTGGAGACGCGTGCTCGTGATAGAAAAGAATGCTTGTGTGAAATTCGAGAGCGGCAATCTGCTAGCAATAAATTATACGACGTATGTAGGCTTCACACAGCGTTTAATACAGCAAAAGGCAACTCGAGCCGAGATTGTAAAGCGCTATAAAGTCAGCGCTTAAAGGCCCTTGGAATCAAAGAAATTTATAATGCCACCCGACTATTAAGTGCGAGATTAGAATTTAACTTTTTCGCCCCTCGAAAAGTTGAACGCCAGCAGAGAGGGCAGCGCACGTCGGGAACACATGATATCGCTGATAAAGTGTCTCGTTACATATCACACCTACTCGTCTGCATTTTTACTGCTAGGCCTTGGCATAAATAAGACTAAATCAGATTTTAATGATTCATCCATTTCACATAGTGGTCTATTTTGGACAGAGGTTTACCAACTAGGAGAAATGTGTCCATAGGCTGGAATGAATACCATTCATAGTATTAGATGTAAATTATGAGAATTACGATATATAGAGGTGTTTTTTGGTGTGGCAGTTACGAAAGCACTGATGTGGAGTGTTATACTTTGTGGAAACATGTAACTTCCAATAAGTCCAAATTGATTGATTTTCTTTTGTCCACAGCTTGAGGGCTGCCAATATGCCTGTAAATTCATGCGGGAAACCTCAACACCAAGTTTGACAACAACCCTTGCACCATCAAGCAAAATTGTTTCCTCGTCAGCAATACCCTGCATCGAAAAAGCGGCCGAACTCAAGTTGGTTGGTCCCAAAGTGACAAAAACGGGCGTCGTTATTTCCTGGACCTTGTCACGTGCCAAACTTACATATGCCGTGTTCGGGTTGACCAGCACACGCCATAGTGCGATAGCAGCGTGGGAGGAAATACAACAGACCGCAGGACATCGAGTTGTGTTGCCTTTGGATGCAAAGTACGACGAAATTGTTGTCGCTGCGTTCAATAGCAGCGGCATGTTGCAACACGTTAGAAAGAGACTGGTTTTTCGATTGAGAGCAAAGCGATCAACACATTCCGAGCCAAAACTAGCTAAATTGAGTAAAGATTTCCTAAAATTTACAACCTATACTTCTATAAGTATCATCGTTTGCATGGTAACAATGTTGATCGTTTGCGTTGTTATCGCAATTAAATGTGTTGGGGGTACCTCAAACAGTCCAGAAGTGCACGAAACATGGGTGTAGCTACATAATCGCCCTACTTGTCGCATGCGAATAATTTGTAAATTTCCTTTGTACATAGACTACTTGTTTGAATATAAAATATTTATCTAGTTCACACCACTCCAATGTACATGCATTAAATTAGTCATCATGTAAATAGCAATTTACATGAATTGCATTTTTATGTAATAAAATAAAATCTATTTTCATTAAACCTGTGTCTTTTACCTCATGGAGATACATTCTGTAGTACTTAGGGGAAAATTGGTGATCATTAGAATTTGAGATTGCATATACAATGAAAATATAAAATTACATTTTATATTTGTGTTGTACGTTTGTGTATTATATAAAGTGACAATATATCGACATAATTACGTGGTGTGTCAATAAGACGAGTAAATATAGTTGGCATGAATGAATACGTTGTCTTAGGTATTGTAATGTTTGCATAAATAATCATTAAGTACTTCAAATAATCGTTTTAATATATGAATTGGCGTTGAATTTTGATTCAACCGAATGAGCTTTTGAAGCCACTCGTAGACGCATTGTGGTAGTATCTTTTTTCAATTAACGTCGTAAATACTCCTCGTAAATATATGATTATTTCAATTTCATCAAGTTTCACATAATAATCACTATATTTATAATAAATTCAACCTCAAACATAAAATGCTCTATGAGTAATATAATATAATAAAGAAAACTATACACTTTGTGAGGAAATCAATTAATGTACGGGCGGGCAGATTGAAATAATCGCAAAGAAACAAAACAATTTCAAGAGGAGAAACAAAAGAATATATGAGAGAGCATTATTATGTAGCTACCGGCTGCACTGTACAATAAAATAGTAAACAAATAAAATATTAGAGCATTAAACTTAGAAATTATAAACAAAAATAATTTTATGTTACGGTACGCATTTTTTTGTACGTAGCAAACGTTGTTTCCATATACGTGATTCTGTTCGTTTCTAGCTGCCATGTCTACCTGTACCTCGAAACCGACACGAAGAAAGAAAATAAATAAATACACAATAGACTTAATTCCTCGCCTTAATATTCCAGCGAATCAATCATGAACCAATCATTCCGGGCACACTAAACATGGGTAATATAAATTAACATTTCAGAGAATGATTGGCCCATCTTCGTAAATAAATATAAATTCATCATTTTGTTGTTGCTTTTGAGGACAATTTGAGGGAGGGGGATAATGAAGACAATAGACTTCATTCTTTCTCTAGGAGTAGTAGTTGAATCGCTTAACCCTAATGGCATCCGCAATCGATTAAAATATGTTAAATTACAGTTGAATGAGTGGCCATACACTTAAAGATCAGACTCGCCGTACAGTGCCGTTGAGAAAGACATATAGTCAAGGGCTCCGGGTACAGCGTTAGCACCTTTATATGGTGGCATGCGCTGGATGCAGTATTCCGCTTGATCTGGTGGCAATTCTCTTCTCAACTCATCAGGCAGAATGTATGGCTGAAACAAATACAATTCATAACCATCTGAAATCTATATCTAAGTCAAGCAGTAACCTCACCTTGTCAGAAGCTAAAATGCGGAAACTGTCGATAACTTGTTCTGCGGTATCCGTATCGGTACTTTCCCTCGTCATAAAGTCCAAGAAGGCATCAAAGTGCACGTAGCCAGAGCTGTTGGGATCGACAACAGCCAAGATCCTCTGGAAGTCAATATCGCCTTGTCTGTCCTTGCCAATGGAATAGCCAAGCGACACCAGGCAAGATTTAAACTCATCAGGAGCAAGACGACCAGTCCTGTTCTTGTCAAAGTGGTTGAAAGAAGATCTGAATTCATTGAGCTGTTCTTGTGTGATGCCTTTGGAGTCGCGGGTCAGAATTTGGTTTTCAACTTCGTTGATATTTCGGTTGATCGAGGTCAACAGTTGCTCCCAGCCAACACGCAAGGTTTCCATTGTATATTGGGTGTATCTATTTTCAAAGATCATGCTCTCTTGGACCGCCTGGTGGATTTTTTCGAGTTCCTCAATATGGGGCTTGTAAGCGTAGACTCCTTGTTCGTATTCCTTTAAGCGGTGTAACTGATCTTCCAGAGTTCCGTGAAGTCCCATTCCAATGGCGGTGACAGCGTCTAATTGCCTTTCGATCCACGGTCCCACAGCGTTAGCCTTCTCACCGAATTGACGGCGGAGCATTTCATTGTCTGCAAGTAACAAATTTATTAGTAGCAAATTGTAAAACCCATAGTTTTTAATAGCTTACTTTGTTGTTTCCTAAGTTCGGCTTGCAAAGTAGCATCGCGTTGAGGAACTAATTGTCTAACATCAGCCCATTTCCTGGTCAAATCCTAAAATCACAAGCACGTTAAAACCATAATCTTGAACACAGGTGTAGGACATCTAGAGTACTCCATGGTTACCTCTAGATTGCCAGTAATTCCTTCCTTAGCGGCACAAGAGTTAAAAACATATGCCGTATTTCATTGCAATAATAACTAACACGCTAAAAACAAATTACCTAGAGACAACCATAAATATACTTACATGTGCTGTGAGTGTAGTATAGGGATTCTCCAAGCCTCCAGGTACTTGATGTTGTTTAACAATGGCTTCAACTTCCCTGACCAAACCAACAATACTCTGGAATTCCTTGTCAGCTTCTCCCAAAGTGGCCTACAAACAAAATACTTAGTCACCATCATTAATCCATTGCCATTAATTTATCATCTACCTTGAAGTGAGAGTGAGCGTCAATAAGACCCTGAATTTCTTCAACAGTGTGCACAATAAAGATGTCCACAAGATCCTCGCGGGTACCGTCCAACCAATTGTTGAATGGAGCAGCACGCTTGGCAAATTCCAAGTGCAAGATGTCAATCTTTTCCAAAATCTTCTCAGCTTCATCCAGAGCCTGACGACGACGTTGGGTCAAGGCACCCAGCCTGTCCCATTGGTCGCAAATACGTTGACAACGAGCGTTGACACTGACACTATCATGATAGTCCAATGTGCTGCAAACGTTTATATGACAAATTGGTTCAAGGTATTAATTTCAATTGGTCCTTACTTGAGTTCTTGAGCAATGGCAGCAATTTGTTCTACACGATCCTGATGGGCAGCTAAATCAGATTCGAAGGCCTCGTGCTTCTTCTTCAAAGCCTTCAATTCGTTAAGACGGCACTGCCTAAAGTCCTGGCTCTGCAACATCTCTTCCTTGCCGCGGGTCCATTCTTCATGAGCATCGGCCTTGTGCTTGAACTTTTGAGCCAAGTGTTCCAGTCGCTCCAAACGCATCATCTCCGACAAGAGCCATTCTTCGAATGCTTTCTCGGCAGTTTCCAATCCTTTCCACGCGTTAGCAATGTCCTAAAATATGTGATTGAATAAATCTTTAACCGAACAAGCTTTAACTTATTGCATGTAACGGCGAACATACAGAAACCATTTTTCCCTCAGTGGGCATGTATGCAGGGCGGTTGGAGAGACGCAATTTGGTCTGGAGGGTGTTGAAGTTTGTTTCCAATTTGGCTTTCTGCTCAACACGTGGGGGCTTGTGTTTGCGGCGGTAAGTGCGGTATTCCTCCAATTTCTTCTGTACACCTGCCAAGGAATTGTCAGTTTGACGAGAACCTAGCCATGGCATAGTGCGACGGATCCATTCAAGGAGCTATAATATCAAATTGTATGTTAATCCACATGATTTTATTGAATGGAATATTTACTTACGTCGCTAGCTAAACGTTCATATTCTTCCATAAGACGCTCATTTTCTTGGTTGACTTTCAGAACTTTGCATATTCTGTTGGCAGCAGTTTCCGCCTATATCACGTAAGATAATTTATTATTCTATACAATATTGAATCTAATTTGCATTGTATAAATAACTGCAAATTTATCATAAGCAAGTGCCAATAATGTAATTATATTATTGACAGATATCCTTAAACATTGCACAAAGCTTTTAATTGTCCAACTTCACTTTTTTGTTATTGCATTATAGGTGTGACTATTGTCTGTACAATTGGTTATAAGTAATCACCTTTTTCAAGCCAGAAAAACAATGGTAGTACGACGATACATATGTCATAACAGCTCTTTCGTCGGGCATGGCGGTATTCTGTAAGTCTGCATGCAATATCGATTAATCACTGCGTAGGCAAAAACAATGTTATTCAAAAAAAGATGGGACATTGCACGTATCTGGTTCAAAAGACAAAATGTTAGGGCATAAAAACAGAGTACATATGGTTAGAGCAAGAAAACATTTCAGGGCCAACGCGATTTGCATCAAAATCTCTCTCTACCTGTTGCGCTCCTTGGAACGCATGATAATAGCATGATACGTAAGTCATGATTGCGCGTTCATCAGGCTTAGGAGTGTTGATTAAGTCTGAAATATTACATCGTGTCTCAGCTTCATTTTGACCACTTGATGAATAAAAGTTTGGAATGATGAGAGACTAATGTGGCAAAGTTGTTTGTCGACTTACCATCAGGATCCAACATCCTAGGAATGTCGAGGTACTTCTCCGCGACGTCAAAGGCAGTGTTGAGGTTCTCGTATGGGTTATCCTTGGACAGCTTGCTGTAATCGATGAGATCGGGACGATGGCGATGGATGAGGGCGCAGAAAGCGAGCCCATCCTTGAAGGACAAATGGAAGTTCTGCACATTTACATTCTTGTATGGTGCAGTCTTACGCTGGCACCACAGCAAAAGACCTTCCTTCGCAGTCATCTCTTCAACAGAGATATCCTGGATAGCAAAACGCAGGATAATCGTCCAGATCATACCCAACGTCATCTTAAGGTTGCCGTCGACAATTTCTATGAAATTTTAAATGAACATTAGCATTATTGTTCCTATTTCGCTCATTTTTAGATTGTACCTTCAGCACCAATAGAAACCAACTTAACTCCTTTGCCAGCAATGTAGTCCAGGGCCTTATTGACGTTGGCGATTTTGTGGAACCGCATCTTGCCACGGTCGGGCTTGGGGAGGGTCTCACCAGAGATAACTTCAAGCAGAAGCATGAGCTTAAGACCATTGCGGAAGTCTTCCTCGATGTTGTCAATGCCCGTGCCGGCTTTCCTCAAATGGCTGTTGCACCAAGCAGTGAATGTCTGCAAGTTCCAAGAAAAGAACCATTAATAACGCCATCGACCGATACCAATGGCACGCTTCGAGTGTTAATATCGTACTTTACGCGAACCAACTGTTGGGATATTTGTTATGCGGCGACATGGATAAGCCGGACATGTTTCTAAAAATACTGAATGCTATTCTGCCGGCCGTCTGGTGCAGCGATAAAGCGTCTAAATAAAAGGTACCATTTCATCGTTGAGTTAATGCGGGCGACGCATCTAATGTGATAAAATTTCTAGGAAGTTCCGCATGATTTACGGTACACATGTAAGCAAAATCTCTTCCTGCTCCTCCAGCTAGACCCAATCCACGCTTTATTCTTAGGGTAAAGGGGTATTGACCATGTACGAGTCGGTGACAAGTGTTTCGGTTGACTCCTCCAACTGCCTCCGTTCGCAATATTTTTAGCTGGCGACGCTGTTGCGTAACCATAACGTAGTGTCGGTGGCGTGAGCGGATATTGAGAATTTTCGACAATTTGGTGGCCAGATAGCAAGCGAAAGGAAACCAAATAATATGGAATGAATCCCCAAACAATATAAATACCACTGCCAGGGACCTACAATTCCACAACAAGGTGTACGTCTTGCGTACGCGTAAATAACAATAATTTAAACGTTTAATTCGTTTCTACGCGTTAATAGATCGTAAACGCTGGATTTGATTTGCTTCAGTGACGCCCAACGCATTGAATGGGCTGTTAGAAATGATCAGTGGCATCAGGGAATGCGAAAGCAATGAGTGAGTCAAATTTTACGAAATCTCCCAAGATCCGAATATCCGAGTACGAGCGCAGGGCTAAATATAAAATGTAGAACGGGATTAAAGATGCCAGTTTGACGGCGTGCTGGCTATTAATAAATGCCAATTGCTCCTACTCCCAGCGTGGTAAACTCGTAACTTGTATCGCGAACTCGTGGACGAAAACAAAATGGATTTCTTTATGACCATGGCTCACATTAGCACTGCTGGCATGCCGCGAGTGGAAAATGCACCTTCACATTTCAAATCGTTTCAAATTGATTCGGCTTTAAACCTGAACGCCTAGCACTTTTGTGCATGCTGCGACCACTACTTTTCCTCCTGCTGGTGGTAATTTTACTTTCGTGCTCAGGCACAAAGTGTTCACACCCAATATAATGAACCGTGGAGCAGCCACTAAGCACCCAAGCGCCATGTAATTGTCGGCACGTAATTGTTTTTCTTGTAATACACATATAGTTATTGCAAATGTGTAAACTGGCAGCAAAGTGGGCACTGCATACCGGCGCGCGCGCGCGTGAAATCACATCGCTTATTTCGTATACTTTTACATAATAAATTGTTGAGGAAGTATATTATTACAAGCATTACGTGCTTGAAGTTTCCTGCTCGCTGTGCCTCAGTTTAAAGTGTAATAACGTTGGCGGCATAGGTGCATCGGTTGCGGTATGGGCATGAGGAGGTGTCCGGTGCCCAGAAATGTCGGAATGTGAATGCAAATATTCATTTTCTAAGCGAATATCGTACACCTTGCGGTTTTACAACTTCCATGCAAAGCGTGAAGATGAGTCACAACACTCACAAGGTGCTTTCTCATACAGATTAGTTGGCTGTAAAATTTGTCTGGGCAGGCAGCCAAAGTATATTTATGCAACACAGATAAATTTCAGCAAGTTTGCTGGAATTACGAATGAGATATGTAAAAATATGCGTCCAACTACGCCAACGTAAACTACGCACACCGCTGTATCAAATGTCATTACATAAACAACCCTAAAAGTGAAATTCATTGCGCTCTATTTTCTTTTACATGTTGCGATACCTTCACATTTGTCTTCTCCCAATTTGCGTTGACGGAATGCAACTTTCGACGAACCATTGACAAGTCAACCGATGGCATGACAACCCACGTCAATTCCCTCAAAGCAACACAAGCAATTTAAGAAGCGTGTAGATGGTGGATTATTACAGTGCAATATGCATTTGTTGACATTCTAACACTCGAAGTGCCAACCAAACAACGGAGGCTGTCGTAGACAGTTAAGAAGAGAGTTAACCATGAGTAGTACTAGCATGAGTAGCGTCGAGCATCTAAGATATCAGCATCCGGTTGCTCATAAGAACTGCGGATGTTGAGATGTGATTGTGAAGAGCGTCGGTGCGATGCGAACGAAGAACAATACGGACAATGCTTCAACGACGTGGGTCTTTAACGGTACTGCATATATCGCCATGCATCTACTTCCAGCACATCCTTCGTGCATTTTCAAGTGTGAGCAGCAAGCAGCAAAGAAGTTCAGACAACAGATGAGCGCGTTGTTAAACGCGACAGCATAATGCCGCTGTAATAATTATCCGTGGTTGAAACATATGAGAACTTTATTATGCCTCTGTGTCAAGTAACGAGCATATTAAATGGTCGTAATGCACGATGCTTAATTAAGTTAAAACCATATAGTATTGTTGGAACAATTTTAATTAAATATTCTTTGATTTGAAAGCAGATAAATTTATGCAAATTATGTTCGGATAGCTTAGTTCGAGTAATAATTACCAGATGCAGAATTCAAGTGACATTCTATTGACAGATGGTGATTTTAACCTCAAAGATGTGTCACAAAACGAGTAGTCAGCGCAGCGAAAGTTTACAAAGGCTCCGCTATAATTTCCCATAATTAGATTTTCACCAGTTTAAGAGGTATATAGAAGCAGCAATAAAGTATTTTCCTTGATTCAGAATTGCATGCCATAGATATCTACGAGAAAATGTTAAACTACAAAATAACAGAATTAAATGACAGCAACTTCTTGCAGTTATCAGAACAACAGCTAATTCTATTTCTAATGTTTCAGATTAAATCCAAACTCAACAAAATTGTATTCTATATTCAAGGCCTCCGCTTCTCAATGACTAGATGAATCTAGCAACTGCGTGTCGTTGCCAAAATCAAAAATTGCTCTGTCACTAGGCGCCTACTTTCATACCGAACTACATAATTCGCATACCCAGTAACAACTAACATAACATCACAATGAATGCAATAAAAGCAACCAATCACAGTCACACAGCCAACAATTAAAATGCTTTGTACGCAAAGACTCCCTAAACAACAATCTATGTTAATTCAGTTCGAAAAGCAATTACGGAATTTTTATGCTTTCGAAAAACAGCTGTTCGATTAATGATTAAGGCGACTGTAAAGCTAGCTACGCCAAACATAATTAACGCGTCGAACGAGGCCTAGGCAGCTAATGAAGCAGATGACGCTCAGGTCATATTAAAACCGGATAATATTCGATGTTGTTGTGTTGAAGCTGACGGAATGCGACGTTCTGCGCTAGGCATTTCGTCGTTTTAGCCATGCGCAGCGTAAATATTTGTGCTGCTTATGGCCGCGTCTCGACGAAGAGTGATGGGATGCTGCAGTCAAGTATCAATCAATTAACCTTCATTATTTGTGCTAGAATGGTACAAGAAGCTGCAATTGCCCAGCTGGATGCATGGCTTCCTCGCAATTGACATTGTTAACATATGTTCCAATCACGAGTATTTGCAGCTCTTATGATTCATAGCAAATCATATGGAATTGAACAGTTTGGAGACAAATGACTAATATGCAGGTGCAAATATAATTTCCTCTGTATACGTCGCTGGACAATTTTACACTTCATCAAATAACGCCTCCACATACGCATTTTTAAGTATGCGTGGAAATTAAAACTGGTATCCAATATATTTTCCTGTCAGTCAATAGCGCTGTTGGCGTTATCAGTGTTTGTAACCCTGGCAAGGTCGTGGAAATATTAACCGGCCACCTAAAAGCAATATTGTGAATAGAGAGTTGGCATACCAGCGACTTTTTGTAAATACTCGCTGATGACAAAAATAAATATTTTTTAGGGACAACCACAGCGCGTTTCGGTTCTGCTCGTTAACATGCGAATGGCGGGTCTAGTTAATGTTACAAATTGTGTACCCAACGTCGGCGACCTACGGAACCTATGAAGCAATTTGAAAAACACGAGAATTTGGCAGATGAATAATGCGGCCGAAACTAATAAACAAGTGTTGAGAGCCTTTAAGAGCAAATATATTAATACGATGGGCGGCCAACAATCAATTAATAGAAGTAAATGTAGGACAGGATTCTTAGAACGTTTGTGTGTTGAGATCATGGCCGAGGCAATTAGCGAGGTTTGGATTAATTAAATCTAGGTTATTGCTTTCAGAAACGAGTTGAACTTCAAACTGGTCTGCGTGCTCTTCCCTGCACAGTTTCGTTCGTTACCGTTACGCTATTATCGTATTTCAGTGGAGAAGTGTATTGGTTTGATGGCGTCTTTGTTTTTGCCCACATGTTGCAAGACTGCACGCGACGTCCAGTCTCCCAAGTCTTTCTCCTCCATCGACATACGACCAACATCTGTTATCGTGCTCGACAAAAAGCCATTCGCCTTTATGTGCGTTACATGGGTTGTTTCGAAATATTATTAATCATCGTTGTTCAATGCTTACGAACTCCGGTGTCACTGTGATTGCACTGCAATGCTAAACAAAGCGATGTCTTTCTTTGTGCATTGTATTCATTGCTTATTTCTCCGAGGAGGTGCTAGAACATTATGTTGCTTTCATTCTGATTTCTTACGAACTGTGTGGCCCTTGCGACATGCTCATTGTTAGTGCATAAGTATAAAGCAGAGATTTAGCCAAGGTAATAATAAAGTTATGCGGCTTCTTGCGATGCTTCCTCTTATCACATTGTATGGAGTCAATAACAACGCACAGTGCACTTTGGTTCAATGCGATTGGGATAAAAGGCACATGTTGAGTGCATACAGGACCTATGCATCGATATTAAAGCGCGATCAAGGTTAACGCGTTGAATAACGCGTCAAGGTTGCAACGTAACGGAACCATAACAACAATCAGAAATTAACAAATGCTGCAATATCAACAAAAGGCAAATTAATACAAGCAACCTTTCTAAATTATTCAAGAATTGCATAGGATTTGGAACAGCTTAGAGTACGGAAATCGTAGAAGAAATTATATGAGCATATAGAGTATGTGAATGTCGTCTGAGAATTTAAAGAAATTAAATCGAAAAGTCAATGACTTTGAAACAATTTAATTTATAGTCGACTAATGCGAAACATTACACAAGATTAATTCTGTGGAGTTACCATATTATAATAACAGCTCAGTCGGCGTAAAAATAAAATTCCTAGACTAAACGCAAACAATTTTTGGTCAAAATATTAACATCGTTATAGACATGCAAAAAAGTTGATGGTTTTAAAAACAGACGATAAAATAAAATTCCAATGTTATATTTTTAGAAGAAGCAGTAAAATTTAAAATATCAGTTGCAAATCATTGATAGTTGACTTATATTCAAATCGATTTCAATTGACAAAATATTTAAATAATTATTAACACCGCCCAGTTTATTCGTGAAAATTGACATTCCTATACGGTTTGAATTGGTACAATTGCTTAGGTTGGTATTGTTGATTTCAATAGGCCATTCAATGGATGTGTGCAAAATTTTGATAGACAAAGATAGACTTCGAAATTCCTGTTGGAGTGAAATTTCTTGCATGGAAATTTTTCTAAATGTCTTGAGATTCAATGACCTATTCCCAAACTAAACGTTTCATTATTTTTTTCTCGTTAAATTTTCTCTATACCGGCCATTATAATGCATCACTCTTAACCGAGAAGAAAATCCTGTAAAACTAGAAGTTACAGCGGTGATATACTTACTCAAATAGTCAACTTGAAAAACATCCATTGATTTATATATTCCTATTTTGTGTGTAAGCAACTTACATTGAGTGTGCAATGCAAAGTGTAAATCATTAAGTTTCAACATTTTTGATGGTATAACCATAACCAAAAATAAAACAAGACATCAAAGTGTATCGAGTGACATAGTATCTTCTAACATTTATTATGAAAAAAAACAAAGCTCTATCACAGGTTTATTATCAATTATCATCTTTGTAAATAAAGTATTATATCCTTTCAAAAGCGTACCATTATAAATTCTATTATAATTATATTGAATGTTGTTTTGTACATTATTGGCATGTATACAATGATGATACAATGATGAATATCCATACAATTAAAAGTGCCCATTGCTCCATTTAAGTACCTGCTAGTCAAGACACATGGCAAGTTTTCAAGTCGAATTTATAATAGAAACAGTCTCTTCTTCTCCATCTGCAATTTCTACTATAACAACGGATGGTGAATACAAACTGTCTTTGTACACGATAATAAGAGCAACAAAAATAATTAGGATAGCGACAACGACGCTTCCTATACTGAACCATAAGATTTTCCTGTGTTTTGGATTTTGCAAGCAACATGGCATTTTTCAGTGGCTGGATATGTCGTCTTTAACCTTGAACTGTTCTTCGTAGAGGATTCTCAGACTGCGATGATTATTGCTAGCATGTAGACACTTAGTAAAATTATTGTTAGCGACATGAGAATTGACAATGACATTGTCTACATTAATTTCAATTTTCAGCTTTTCATAGCAAATCGTGTTTATTACAATTGGAATTCTTAAATATAAACCACCGCATAAATTTGTCATTGATAAATAAAACATCTTACAGATATTCTAATGAATTTCTACGAACGAAGAAAAAAGTTCGAGTTTTCGCATATATTATATAAGATTCCTCTGAGTCCAAACTGATTTCTTCACAACAAAGTAACGGTCCATTTTACTACAGTCCCAAAAGTTTCCACTCCAAATTTACAGTTTTTTTTTGTCTTCCACAAGAGCCTAATATAATTTATATTTTTACAATAGGATTTCCTTGGGGTTATCAACAATATCTTCTGACTCTATGCCAATATATAGACAAATATGGCCATTGATATCAAGGGAATCAAGCAATTAAAATTGAAGCAACAAATTACAAGCAGAGTCTATTAAAATTCAGTTTAACAGATCGTAGTGTTTTTTGAGAATGGGTTAGGATACCCTATTGTTAAATCCGTAAGTAAATCTATACATTTGCGAATATTTTCTAAGAGGATCTTATACTGTACTTTTCCTGGCGCTTAACAATGATTCAACTTTTGCTTTAGCGAGAGTAAAGTCCCAGTCTTCCCCATTAAATATTTATTAATTTATGCCTGGACAAATCGGCGGAAGACTCATGAAGTCATAAAAATGTGTTGAGAATAGCTTACTAAATATGGTCTTGTTTCTTCTACCAAATCAATTCTCAAGGAATATAGACCAATAGAAGTTGCAATAACTGGTGCAATTATAAAAATATCCTGGTTTCCTAGTAATCTGACTGTTCAAATAACCCAATCTTTCAACCGTGTTTACTATCAACATACAGACTTATCTACCTTTAATCTTTCAATATGTCAATTGCACTTGGATTATACTAATTCCATAATACACCTAATTGTAAAATATGTATTTACTATCATTGCATAAATCTGTATTACAGTATTCAATATTGCATTCAACTTGCGTTTCATAGCAAAATGATGAAAACTGGGACAAACATTTCAATCGCACTGAAAGTTAGCTAACTATGTAATCATACAGATTCTGCTTTGATATTTATTGGAAATGAAATTATTATGCAACATAATCATATTCCATTGTACTCTTTGCAATTCAATTATTTTTACAATGGATTATATGTTAACATACTTATTATATATGTTCCCTAGAATTTATAAAGCTTGCAAGATAAAAAATAAAGGCCTGTCATAACATTAACTAAGGTAATTTTAAGATTTAATGATACATAGGAAAATATTGCCAACATATGTAACATATAAAAACTCAAGCATTTGCAAAGAATCAAAACTTGACAGCACATAAATATTTATGAGGGCGTCAATGTTGTATTCAACTGTTTATAATATAGGCTACATTTGTACTGTGCTAGCGATGAAGTGAAAATTTAAAAAATGATAACACTAATTTAAAGGAAGATACAAAGCCTTAATTTTCATGTTGATATTTTTTACAATTATAGAATTTTTTGGTGTGTGATAATCATGATTTCAGAAATATATCGTCCATCTGCTGTGGCAGGCTCCGGTAAATTTGCAAATTAGCATCTATCTGCCTTTTGTAGGCCGGGGACATGGGAATTTATAGCGCCCGAAATGCCTAGACCTAATTTTATTTATATTTATAATTATGTTGAAATTCGTGGAGATGCCAACGGGTCGCATCTTCCACACCCTCGCACACAACTCATCCGTCGGAAGCTAACCTCCATCACACGATGTCCAAATAATTGTATTTATTTTTCTACATTTATGCGCGTGATGCCGGAATGCGTAGGCACTGCATTCTAAATATAAATCAATGTCGACATCTCATTCGTATGCGATGAATATGATCCATGTGTGTGCCTCCGACTCGTAAACGAGTTATTAACCTAAGCACTCTGCGCACACACCAATCTAACAAATGAATCAGAAATTTCAACGATTAAAGCTACCGCAATGCCATGTGCTATCTACATCAAAACAACGCGCACGCCTCGGGGATATCCCCCATCGGGAACGCTGGGGCATGGGTCATTGTTTCCTCCAAAGAATATTTATCCAAGCACTACACTGATTTGTGTTTTTTTATGTCAACTTTGGCTAGAAGGGTATTGTTTACTTTTGCTGTTCAAAACCAGCACGATTTCTTCACATCGACGCGCGGCGGCGGAGACGCCCGGATCCTTGTTTGGTCATGGGAAATTCGACGCTCAGCGCTGAGTACGTCTCGCATGCGCCGTCCCGCCGTCAGCGCACGCGCGCATTGCTTTTACTTTAAATTGCCCGCATAAACAACGCCGCCAGCAGGCTACAGGAATGGCAGTGAACGAAAGCAAAACGAGAAAGGCCCATCCGCCCAAACAAACTATTCCTTATTATTAAAATTGAAGCTATTTTCAGCAACAATGGCACATGTCCAATACGCGTTTCTTGTGTTTCACCGGCAACATTAGCAGGTTTGCTTTAAAGCATAACCCGTTAATCAATACTCTTCAATAAGTACTCTAATATTTTTATGAGTTTGACGTGCGGATAATTTTCGCAGCTACTGTTTCCTGCTGACTGATGAAATGGTTGTGGTGTTGTTGTCGACATAATTTCTATAGTGTAATGCCAAATTTTCGGATTTCGATGTGGATATGAAAATCGCTGAGATGTTTCTTGGCTAAGCCGCGACGCTCGCTCACGACCACATTACATCACGCAACATGATGACGAGGACGCGCGTGGACTCTCCTGGGATTCACCAAAAATAGTACCCCATGCATATTAAGTTACGCAGAGATAGAAGGGACGATGCCGTTGGGATGAGCGAGTGATTAATTGCGCCTAACGTAACGTATAACGTAAATTTCAGATTCCTGACCCTGCAGTTTGCAGCCGCCAGCTGCTGATTGCAAAGCAGGTGCAGGTTGTAAAAGGGTGCTACAGAAAAAAAATATCAGTCTACAACTGGCGGAGTTAGCAGAATTGAACAAAATTGAGGGTGGCCTGCCAGTGGTTTACACTCCGCATGCCCAGCATTCATCACCGCACCACTAGGGTTGTTGTAGGTTAGGGTGCGTCTGGCCGTAGGGGATTGTTTACACTCTTTGCACCGATGGTACAGTTGTGTGGGCGACTGCAGTCGGCAGCTGCATTTGTTCGACTCGCGAGTGCAACGCAACCAGACGCCTGAACGAATTGGAATGCATTCCAAACTAGAGTAATAAATACGTCGATACTACGCGCATGCAGTTGCTGCCCAGCAAACCTGATTGCTTATAATCAGCAGCATTCTGGGCACAAAACCTTTCCTTCTGCAAGTTAGCAGCATGCGGTCCTCAGAGTTTGATTGATGCACTTTAACAATACGTCCAACATAAGATATCATACATGTACCTTCTTTTGCTGTTTCTCCCAGGCGGGATCCAGAAGACCTTCCCGCTCCCATTCTTCCTCCTGCTCCATGTATCCATCGGTGTACCCAGCGTCGCCGCTGTTGTACTGGTCGGTCATCATATTTGATGCGTTTTGCTTGTGAACACAGCGTTATTACTCTGCCAGCGAAATGGCGAGGGATGATTGAAGCAAACCGGGCGAATCCGGCGGTGATTCGAAATCAAATTCGTTTGTTTTTGGTTCGTTCGAGAGCCGTGCAAGAGCACACGACTGATGCGCGCACCTAACCCCACTAGCCCGACTGAAGCGACCGGCGGCTGACTAGGCTGTCGAGTGCGACCGCCGCGCCGTTGGCCTCTCCTGCACGCCGTGCCGCCAGCAGCCAAGGCATGCGTAATCCAATCCCGTCGAATGGGAGCTCTGTGTTGCACTTACACACGTGGCGGTAAGCGTTTCAAGAGCGGCAACACGTCGCGCACGGTATTTTTAACTTCAGACTGCTTTTCAAGCACTTTTTAGCAATTTTTCGGATAAATAAACAATATAGCAGACAATTCTGCTATAATTTTAAACGGTGCCAATCGTAAAAGCGTAACTATAGGTTGAATGGCGGTAAAACGAAGACAACAAAGGTCCCACCGAGATTTGAACTCGGATCGCTGGATTCAAAGTCCAGAGTGCTAACCATTACACCATGGGACCAGGCACAAGGCCTTTCCAAACTTCAGTATTTCACAGCGGTATATACTTTAATACAAATTAATTTTTCTAATATTTGAAATATAATAAAAAAATCATAAGTCTATATTATTTTATTTAAATAAGCTTTAATGTATAAAGGATCATTTAAGCGATTAGGAACTACAATTCCTTTAGCATCAAACATTTTCCAAATTTTATGCTGAGTTTTGCAAGTACACAGTTCAGAGGCGTATACTCAAAAGTGTATCTCCTGAAATATCAATCTCCATGATTAAATTTTATTGTTTTCTCGAGAATATTGTGTTGCAAGTACATTTTTTTACAATTAAATGTTTTGTTAACTTTGGTTATAATGTGCCGAATATTAATTGTATTAAGGTTAATTTATTTTGCCTTTTTATGATTTCTTCAAGAATTATTTACCATTATTAAATTTTATTCTTATGTTTAAATAATTAGCGACTCAGCACTTTTAAAATATGAACTAAAATTAAATTTAAAATTTGGATTTGCAGAAACCAACTGTAATCGTCTAATTATGGTTAACGACATTATCAATTCAAAGTTCAGTTCTGCTTTTGAAAGAAACGAGTGCTGACGTACGTACAATGGCTCAAGCAAGTCGTGTACGTCTGACGTTGAATATTTCTTTGTGCGGTAGAAAAACCTTAGATAACCGACGATTTCGACTTGTTGTTTTCGTCTGGTATCGAACGAATTCTTTGCGCATTGATTTGGTATTGTTTACATTTGATAAAAGTTCAGTCGGGTCGGGTGGGACGCAACGATTGAGGTAGGCATATGAAAACGTTTTGTTGACCAATTAGTTACACATGGCATGCTAGAAAGTATGTGTGTATCTGGTCGTGTTAAATTCAGTGTAACAAAAATAAATCGGTTAAACGTTTGCGACACCATCCAAGTTTAACGGCCGCGGCATGTCCTGAGTGCGGTATAAATAAATGCAGAAAATCTTAAACTCATCACATGTTAAAATTTCTTTTTAATCAATCGAAGATAAACATAGTTTATAATCAAAAATCAATTGGAGTAGTGTAATTAACGTGAATGGTCATCTTGAAAATTGCCTTTAAACGTTGTTAAGTTTGTGCTTTTTTAAAAACACGCTTCAAGAAATTGTATTTTGCGAGTACATTGTTGGAGTTAATTGAAATTTTGTAACAGGACGTAATAGAAGTTAATTCTTGTATGTGAACTTGATGTAGTATTGACAATAAGGTTAAACTAGATTATCCTAAATATAAAAATATATAATATATTAATATATATTCTTTTGACTGCTGAAATAATTGCATTGCATTGAACCAAAACCGCCGCGTGCATTGGATTTTCGTTGCGTTCCACGAACAAGGCGAAGAAATCGGTCGCGCGTGAGTGGAATGAAGCGAATACTATAGGCTGCGTTTGGTGCTAAAATAACGGCGCATTAGATAAATCGGCAAATTTTGGCCAATACAAGTGTTTGTTATCGCTTACATTCAGCACGGCATTGTATGGTCGGAGAATTAACTTGGTAATATTATTAAGATTTTTAAACTAAAGTGCAGTTACGAAATTAACCTCCGTTGTATTACATTGAAAAGTGGAAATTTATGAAGACACGCTGTCATTTGCGAACGCATTAATTATGCCAGATCTAATTTCCTAAAAGCAGATGATAGAAGTATGCTTTGCGTGAGGAATCGGAAACGGTCAATCCTTAATTCTCTTGCAAGTTTGTTTAATCTCATGCTAATGCAGCTACGTATACGACGAGGTGATGGGATAAACCAATGAAATTAAGTAAAATTCGTCTAAATATATACAAATTATTGCGATTTGATTGCAAACAATTTTGTTTACAACATTAGCTTATTTCTCAAGCATATTGATGTATAAATTATCATAAATGAATTGCTTTTCCCAAAAATTAAGTTATAATACAACAATCTATATACATTCTTGATGTTCCACAAAATATTTTGGGATATCTCAAGACTGTAAACCAAACAAAGAGAGAAATATTATTTGGGTGTTAGTGGAACGCTCGGACAGGTATGGCATCTAGTTTAACCATAGGTAAACACTTTTCAATAATTGGAGAAAATCTATTACAGATTTACCTTCTTTTGCAGATATGCACAATAATGAAGATTTTTTCACTTTTACAGACTTCTACAGATAAAACGACTCTGGCTACTACTGCATAGTGTACTAAAGATGTCTGCACTAGCTGAAATCCGGGAGAACTTTTAACGAGCAGGTACATTGGTTTCAGAATTAGTTTGTTATTGTTTATGTTCGACGCAACAAAACATTCCACCGCCTATGAGTACGAGTCGGTTAAAAGTTCGCAATATTGTACTACACACCAGACAAGAAAACATATCTCAAGTATCCTCGGAGATGCAGCCAATTTACAAGTGCTATCCTTCCAGAAGTCCAGGGTGAGAAGTCTGAAAAATATCAGAAAAGATGGTTTGTAAGCATACGACAACGGATTATACCTTAAAGATTGCCAATATTGTGAGTATTGACATAGTATTTTATTAAAAAAACTCGTAATTGTTTTCTTTATTTATGTGTTTTTTTTATATAGTTGCTAATTATTGTTTCATTTTAGGTAGGGATACTAAAAAAAGTAATTTATGTTATTCTTTGAAACCATGTTGCACATGCCACCATCATGGAAAAAAGAATTCTGTGTAATAATGAATTCAACAAAATTACTGTACATATGGGGATGAATGTAATTGTAGTTTGATCAGAAAATACCCTAGGTAATATTATTAGGTTTTTAAAACCAGGGTGCAATTAGTTTACGATAAAATCGCAATAATCACCCTTTGAGTATTCAGCAATGTGTGCAAACAACAATTCTCAAAATTTACTGTATATATAGAGATCAATGTTATTGTAGTTTGATCAGAAAATGCCCTAGGTAATATTATTAGGTTTTTAAAACCAGGGTGCAATTAGATTACGAAATAACCGCAATAATCACCCCTTGGGTATTCAGCAATGTGTGCAAACAACAATTCTCAAAA
>JAODGC010047182.1:2999-21756 GCA_027574925.1 Ecitoglossa quadriceps | reverse complement strand
GTAATACTTGTAAATGTTGCAATTATATTCTTTACAGTAGCTCAATTACACAAGAAAGAGATTTAATTATTTTTACATTTACAGTAGAAAATTACTTTATACTCTTAATTTTTTTTAACGCGCATGCGCAATTACTAACTGTAGCTGACTTGTGCCTAACGGAGTCTACCGTTCGACTACGCCAAGGATACGAGTAAAACTCAACTTTTATACTACCGACTGGAGTAGGGAGAGCTGCACGACGACACTCGCGGAGCACAAGCTCCACCTTCCTTAACGCAACAGTACGACGTCAATCGTCTTCCCATGCGTTTCAAGCAGCTCCATCTGGGAAAAGAATTGGAACTATTTTAAAGCAACTAAATAATATAACATGACTTCTAAGAATATGATAATGCAATAACACTATGTCAAAACACAGACTGTAAAGTCATCAAAACCTCATTAGCATTTTGCCGTCTTTCTCTTCTCCCACTGTTTTCTCCGTGCCTGTTTTGTCTGTAGCCCGAGAGCTTAGCATCGAAGGCGTGCGTAGATGGCATTAAATAAGGGTTTCAACATTTGCGGCTTTCACACTTCCAACTACCACAAGTCACACGCTCCCTGGCTTAACGTGACTTAACTTGAGCTCGACACGCACGTTGTCTTCAATTAGTTTTCATCGGAAATTGATATTACAGCCGGCACCTCATTAGCCTATGGTCGAAACATGACTTGACGTATAGAGCTTAAGTTATTTCGACAAAAATTGGATGCTTGAGTGAACACTAAATACTGGTGTGAGGTAGTTAAGGGTTGATACGTTTTAAATTGGATAAAAATGTGGATAGCAAAAATCGTCATGTTTAATATTGGTAATAATTGCAACAAACTTTATATCTCTCCATAATTAAGTTGACAAATTAACATCCCTTGCTTGTGTAAAGAGAAAGAATGCAAAAAGTAAAGGACAGCTTTCGATTTATAAAGATAAGCGCAATTGTGTCATCGGAGTCATTTGTTCTCGGAGATTAACGCTGTCCAACTCATCCAAAGCAGTGCGTGGAAAAAAAAGAGTTTTCCTGTCGCACTCATCCCGAATGTTACGAGGGTTGTGCATTGCGTTGCATTTGCAAAGCGTGAGCACTCCCAACATTTCGTGCTGAAGGTGTGAGGCAGACGCTTTGCTAACCATCTTCTAATACCCACCCCGAATGGGATTTGCCAGAGAGTATGAGTATCATCGATTATAAGGGATGAAATTGGATCAAAACAAAAGACAAATTAAAGCAAACATAAATTAGTTGCGTGGTTGAAAGCACTCAACTTTTATTGTTTATTTTAATATTTTTATGTTTGTAGAAATTGACTTAACTTAAGTCACTTTCTACGTGTTCACTACTTCTTAAAAAATCCGGAAATTTTTCTCTCAAAAATTAATATTTTTAAGTTAAGTTGGTTTAGGTTAGGTTAGGTTAGGTTAGGTTCTACGTCAGGTTATTTGATTTACTCTGGTAAACTGACTTAAGTCTCTTAATTCAAAATAAGTTTTTCTTCTTGGTTGAACAAATGTGTTTGTACATTTCTTGAGATTTGTAAAAACTGACTTAACTCACTACCTTACTTAGCCCTGAGCCCTCTAACTCTAAATTCTGTAACATAAATTGAAATCAATGAAATGTCCACGTTCTGTTTGAAATAGTTTTTATTTGAAACCATAAACAAAAACGGAAGTAAGAAATTATCCTCTGGCTCACATTTTGACATTTCACATTTTTTTGACTTGCCTTTTCTTAAGCCAGAGATGACTTATTATCCTAAGTGTGATGTGCATAACATGCGGTCGTCGGCGGCGTCCGGCGCTGGTGGCGGTGTGAAAATGACGTCTTGATGACTTTAAAATTGCCCCTGAAGCGCATTATTGCATTACACGCGGTGGCACATGTTTAACGACGTCCAAACGCACCTTGGACATTTATTGCCAACATTTCCTAATGCAAAATGGCGCCTGCAAAGTAATTCAAGAAGAATCCAAGCGGAAAATCTCAGTTTCACAATTGGGAAGACGTGTATAACTTAATTCAATATTCAAATACTGTTTGTACTTGGATTCTTCTGTAATTTCCGTAAAGTGACTTAAGTCACATCCATCCTCGTTATTTTTAATCAGAACTCACTATACTGACGTAAATAATGGTTGCAATTGTAACGACACCTGAATTAAATTGTTCCACGCATGCTCACCTCTATTCATACTTAACCAACATACTTAAGTCACTAACTGATTCAAGTCGCGTAGAGCTCGAATGACTGTGGCTATAATTGGCACCCCTGCAGGAGATGGTTCTCCGTTACTAACGACCATAAGTCATTTGATGTGTGTCCAACTGACTTAAGTAAAGTGTAAAAAAGTTTCCGGCCTCATAGAAAACATCCAACATGTTCTCCATATTTTAATCAAATAAGACTTGGCTTTTTCTTCTTGTTCGGAAGGTGCAAGCTGAAGGAACAGGAAGGTTAACTTGGCTGAAATTAAAGGAAAAGGTGATTTAAGTTAAGTTGAGTTAACCACAACAGCACGAGATGATGAAGTTTCCCGCTGTGACCAATCGGTCGATTTTAATGCTTCTGGATGATGATGAGCTCCACAGAATCTTCACACACACGCACACAACCTTAGAGTGGCTCCTCAACTTAAGTCACGTTCCATCTTACAAGTCATGTTAGTAACAGTCAAAACTGTTAAAAATTGAAGATTTCAAGATTTACTTTAATGTTGATTGTATATGAAACTTCTTTTTGGTTTTGATCGAAAGTGACTTAAGTCATGTTAATAGTTGGTGGTGTCGTTAGCGTTCTATGTAATTTTTCAATATTCCCTGCTGATATTCCCTTGGATTTTATTGTATCTCATTAAATCACTCAGCGATTTCCTGATTTGGCATTATCAGACTTCACTTGACTTAAGTCATCTTTCATCATGTCAGATTACTGTACTACATGCAGCCAATATCCTGACCACAACCAAGTTGCTGGCCCACAGCAAGTGGCCAAGTTGGTCAAGAAAACACAAGTGATTTAAGTCATTCAGGTGGCGTCGGTAGCCGACACTCAATTCGCAATCTTAAACATTACTGATGCAATGGGCGCGAACGGTGAAATGAACTAAAGTAACTTAAGCTAAGTGAAGGCAGCTTAAAGTTAACTTGAGTTAATTCATGGTGCACTGCGTCGACTTAAATGGCGGGCCAAACGCATAAACATAATGAATATAATTAAAGCTGGAATGGAATTTGTGTAATTAAGTACTCACTGCTTGGGATGCTACCGTTTATGAGGCGAAATTTATGAATAATAAATGGGATGCATGGATTATGGCTTAAGTCGCATTGCAAGATGTTTAAATTGTGCTTGAAGAGAAGAAAAATGCGCTTAGGTACAATTTTGATGAGTGATTTTACTCATTTAAGTCAAAGTGTCTTAAGCTAAATGCAAGTGAAGAGGATATTGACTTAAGTCACTTTGAATTTTCACATTTACCGGCCGGTAAAAAATAATTTCATTTCATTATTGTGAACTTTTTCTTTAGTTAAATTGTGAGTGATTTGACTTAAGTCACTTTTCTCAACTAAAGTTTGATTAGAAATCTTTCTGATTTAACTCATTGTTCTGATAATCTCTGTAGTGTGCAATAAATTGACTTAAGTTCAGTATCCCAGCATAAAATTCTACTAAAAATCATCTCAATTTTGGTAATTGATTTAAGTCACTTTTGCAGCATTAACATGCTTTCCTAGCAAAATAAGGTTTTATTTTAATGAATGATTTTACTCATTTGCACTAAAGTGACTTAAGCCAAATACAAAAAAGGGATATTGACCTAAGTCAATTCCAATTGTCACATTTACAAGCTTCTTACATATCCTTTCAATTCTTTGTTGTTGTGTCTTTTTTTCTTAGTTAAGTCCCAACTAATTTGACTTAAGTCAACTTTTTCAGTGAAAGTTTAATAAGAACTTCCAAATTTTACTTGAACTGACTTAAGTTATTGTTCTAGTGACTTTTGCACTGTGATAGAAATTGACTTAAGTCTAATTTCTCAGTATAAAAATTAATTAAAAATCATCTCAATTTTTGTGACTGATTTAAGTCACTTTTTGCAAGTAATTTTTTGGTTATGTGTGTTTTTCCTCTTCAATCCTCTTCTTGTTCAATTTCCAGTTAAACTAACTTAAGTCATTTGTTTGAAATTTTTTTTTTGATATTTCTAGCTCTTGTTGTCACCTTGTCATGTCCGACGCAAACGAGCAATATGACTTAAGTCAATTGTTTCAGTAAAACATCGATTAGAGATTATTCAAACGTTAATTGATTTGACTTAAGCTACCTCTATTGACTATTCTATTGGTTTCCCGCATTTGTCCTCATCACATGTTTCCGTATTGATCATAGTAATGATGTGACTTAGATCACTTGCCCAATAGTCATTAAATCGCATTTCAATGCGAACCGACTTAAGTCATTCCAACGCACCGTATCTTTTCTTCCTTGTCTCATGTTGCAGTTCCTCTGTTTAGTGGTCGTCGGATACAAATGTCCGAAATTTCTGAACCCTCTCGAAAAGCGTTTGTTTGTACTTAGTATGCCGCCAATGTCTTTTCGGTCATCGTTAGCCGGAGCCTTGTTGTACACGTCATCGAAAAATGACGCGGAATTCGGTGGATGCACATAATTTTTGAGCGGCTGTCAACAACCGCCGAACGCATCGCGATGCGCGAGCGGCGGGCGGCGGCGCTTTTTTCACAAAGACCCCAGCCGATGGCGCTCTTTGAGTGCACCTTGCGCCGACCGCGAAACGCTGCGCCAAATAAAAAGCGCAGCCGTGGCGTGCGACGAGTGCGGATTTTAAATCGACTCATTTCAGCCGCTCATTTGGTCGCATTTGAACTCAAATGTTTAATACCAGGTGATAGCTAAGCAAACAAATGCCGAACGAGTTGCAGAAATGGCTCAAATAAGCGTGCAGAAATATGAAGAGGTGACTTAAGTCAGTTGAAGGAAAAGTGGAAATATTGATGGTCTGAAAGATCATTTTGATCTGGTTAGTAGTAGAAAAAGTTACAATAGTTGTGTGATTTGATTATTACCTCTCAAATTGCAATTCTACCCCTAAAATGATCTTGATACTAATTGGAACTCAACAATCCCCCAAAAATAGTAGCTATAAAATATTGATTTGTATGTTACACTAACCTACTATCCTTCTCCAGACTCTCCTCTATAACTCTCCATGGCTTGCACCCCTTCAACATCACTGTAAACCCCTGAAAACCTCTTCAAAAGCAATAAAAATACCTTCTTCTTGCCATCCGCTTAGTCCGCTCTTAAAAGTCATCCCTCAGTCATTTCACTCATTATTCATTATTCACAACACCTCAGCTTAGCAAAACAAAGCCGCTTTGCACCACAATCGCATCCTGTGCCATCCTGTTTTCCGGAAGTTTCTAATTCCATATTCATATTGCCTCCGCAGCATTTGCGGTCACTTTAACCTTCTAAAATCCTTCCAGAAGGGCGTAAACAACGCAAAGGGTGGTTTCAGACCAAAAGGTGCGAATGCACGACTCACTTCCTACATCCTGTTATCCGGTATTGTGTATGAAGGGATTTTGAGGCGCTGAGGAGTGATGTTGAGACGTCGTCAGCAGAGAGTTGCCGAATTTAGGGTGTTAGATGAAGGGGAATGGGGGCGGCTGCTATTGCTCACGAGTGCCCGGATGATGAATGGTTTAATAGTGTGTTTATGAACTTGCACGTTGGAGTTGAACCGACTTGGTTAAGGAGTTGGAGGAGTTACAAGAGTTTCCGAAGGTTCTTTTTGGGTTGAGGGGTATGTGGAGTTGGTAATTTTTAATTTCTGTCGGAACTAATCAACGTAGGAATGTATACTAAACGGCGTTAAATTCGGTATTAAATGGGCAACAAATTATGCTATTTATATTTTTCCTATATTTTTATAATAATTAACAGGCAACAACAGAAAACTAAAAAAACATTAGTAGGAACCATTAACTAACAACTGCACTTTGTGTGACCAATATCTCAAATGTAACGTATACGTATTAAAATACAACTAATTACTTACATCTTTGTTAAAACTCCACCCTTCCACCCATTAAAATTTGCAATTTTTTGTGGCTCTCGAATAAAATGCTCACTCAACACAAAAAAATCAGTTAAAACTTTGACAAATTGTCCAACATTAACCGTCTCTCGTCTCCGTTTTACCCACAACCCCCTCGAATGTGACAGTATGTCAGTGTGAATGTGGCACCCTTAATACCTGGCTTCACCCCCGCACAGTGCGCTAAACGCGCTCGCGCAAAGCTTGACTAATCGTTCGTTTGCTTTGTGCACAGCGGATAATTTCATCCCCTTACAACTGACTGTTTGCGCTAATAACCAAAGTGGACCAGGGAAAATATCCGAAAAAAAATTAGACGAGATGCAGACACCGAGAGAAGAAGACGTCTGCAGAGACACAAAAGGAAGCTGCAAACGCAGCGGAAAAAATTGAGCAAAACAAAGGGATGATTTTTCTGCATTAGCTCAGATATAGCATGGGGTAAACTAAGAAGAAAATAAATTAATTTTTAATTCAATCCAATTGGAAAATATGTTGTATATCACCTAGAATCACATTAAACATTCGAAAAGATCGTATCACATCATCCCTGGGTAAAATCATCGATTTGTCTAATTTACACCCTAAATAGTTGAAATGAAAAATTATCCGCTGATAAACATTTAACCATATCTTATAGTCACAATGTAAAACATGCAAAAATCCCATGGTATGTAGCTGGAAAAAAATCTCAATTAAAATAATTGCAATAAAAAGTCATACAACTAGAAGCATACTTGAGCTTGTCATTGCGGCCTGTTTGGATGATTTTCCTGCACGTTGTTGGATGGCATCGAATGCGACGTGTCGTCATTTACATTGTTTTAATTAGTCGGCGACATTTTGACGTAATTAATTTAATTAAAATAGCGCATGCTGAGCGTAAGCCGGAATGGCGCTGTTTTTCTCGTGCAGACGCATTTGGGGTGGAAGGAGATGTTACATATGTAGAGAAACTAGTTTTCTGCTTTTTGTTTATGTTTTTCTTGAGTTTTTCTATGGCTTTAAGAAGTGAATAAGAATGCATTGAAATAGAAAGAAAGGTGGAGTTTATTGGTGGATAACTTTTGATGTAATTACGTTAGCGAGATGGTTCAACTGGTAAATTATTTGGTCTTTATGTGGCTTTCTAATAATAACAAAAAAATTTTTATTTAATTGTTGGAAATTATATTTATTTACGTAAAACTTGCAACTTTTTTTGAAAAATTTTTTCTTTGTGTTACCAGATAAATCATCATTTATCTTTATAAATATAATATTTATAAACAATTAATTGAATTCATAAGAAAGTACATCTAATTGGCTTTCTTTTAAGGTATTATTTATTAAATTTGCATTAAAATTGTAGAAGTTACAGCCAAAGTAAGAAATCTGTTTAGGTTTAGTGGATGAAAAAAGAATTCAATTTTTTTTTTTGACAGTGATTTTAAGGTATATTAAAATATTTCAGATAAAATTAATTAATATTATTTTATAGAGGATTTAATTAGCTTTTTGCTCAGGTTTTAATTGTTTAGCTTTTATAATAATTTTAAAAGTTACAAGCATAAAACTGGAATAAATCAGGATAAATTTGTAAAATCCAACAAAATCTTAATTTAATTGTAATTAAGTAATTTTTAGCAATAAACAGGAAACATAATTGTATCCCACATCTTAATCGGAAGTTATTTTACGAGTTACAAAGTTATTACGTGATTTAATGACGATTTATTGAGCGAAATTTGTTGACGATTTTATGTCATTTTTATGTCTTCTTACAAAGTCATATCAATTAAATCACATTCAATGCTCAACCATTAATCTAATTGAATATTTGCTACATGGATAACTATAATATTTTTTCAATGATTGTGATTTTTCTATATAGACTCAAAGGTCTTCAGTTAGAAACTTGAAAACTTGAGCTATGCTGTTGGTTGGCTGGAATTAAATTTGAGGTTAGGAACACCATCGCCCTCCAAGTGAATATAAACAGCGTGGCAATAAAATCTAGTTTTACATTAACGATGCGCCGTTAAAATCTCATCGTTAAAATTAGTCATTAACGTTTTCTTCTTGTTGTTTTTTCTTTCTTGTTGTGGCCTGTTCCTCAGCCACTGCGCTTTTATTTGCAGTCAATGTGCTGTCTGCCTGCTAATTTTTTCTCTCAGGGGAGCGGTTTTATTCGGCTTGTGTAGAATAAACTAGGAGACCTTTAAAAATGACAAAAATGTTTGGCATTATGAAGAAAAAAATGCAAAGAACAGAAGTTTATGTTTAGGTGGAGTTTTAATTGACAATAACACATGCTAGTTATTGTCCAGGGATGATTAATGTAAAAGAGTAAATTTCAGTTTTAATTACCTTTAATTTGATGTATAATTTATGACGATAGTGTTATTGTTGTAAAAGTTATGAGCAACAAACTAAGCAAAATACTGGAGAGACAAGAAGTCGTATTGCGTCATTGTTGTTACGCATTTAATTGCAATTTATAAGGTGTTAGTAATTAGAACAAACTAACAAATTAAAAGTAAAGTAAAGTGCAATCAATCAGTTTTAATTTGATGCATGAATAATTTAATTATTATGAAAATTGCCGGAGTTGTAAGGAAAAACAGATTTGAAGAAAAAGCAACGAGAAAAAGAGATGTATTAATATTCATGTTGATAAATAATTGATAATAACTATTGGCATATGTTTCCCAAGGACAAATTATCAACTATTTTAGATTTGTGCTTTAATTAGCTTCAATTTCATGTATTATTGATGATGCTAGTGTTATTATTGTCAAAGATATAAGTAAAAAACTAAACAAATTCTGACTTGTCATAATTTATAGTATTGCTGTACTTTTTTTACTTTTAATTGTAAATTACAGAGTGTTAACGTTTAGGCAAAGAGTTTTATTGATGATAAGTTGAAAGTGTAACGAATTAGCTTTTATATAATATATAAATAATGCAATTATCTCTGGGATTACCTTAGTTATAAACAAAAGAAGCATTGAAGACATAAATGTTTGAAATTCAAGTTTATCTGATTTCACGGCTTAATTAAGCATTGTGCATAAATGTTTTAAAGTAAATTATAATTTTATTAAATAATACAAGTAATCGACTTTAATTTAACGTTTGAATCATATTGTTATCTTGAAGATAGCATGTATGATGAGGAAAAGATCAAAGCAAGACTGATTTCAGTTTGTACACAAGTCTGTGTTGGTTAATGAAATTCTTATCAATTAAGCAAAGTCAAGTAAAAAAAGCAACTTGATGGAAAACTTGTCCGCAGGAAAAGAAGAGCAAGAAATCAACGAAAACGAATGAAGAAAAGCAAAAGCCAGTAGCCTCGAGCAGAGGAAAACGAACAATGCGACTCTGCCAGCGAAACTTATACTACTTACAACAACAACATCAAGTACACCAAGTACAAATAACTAAATAGCATCCAGTTCATCGCATGAGCCATCATCGCAAGACGCCAACATTGAGAGAGCTTCGAAAGCACGAACGTTAAACTCGGCCGGGCTTGAGATTCTTCTTCACGGCGAGATACGAGAGTGCACGGTAAGTGGACAAAGACAGCAGGAGCCAGTGGTAAAAACGAAGCGAAGATCCTAAAGACTACCGAAGAGTTGCTGGCAGAAGAATGAAAGGAGATGAAGAAACCAAGCCGCGAGCGTAACATAAATGAATTGTTCCGTGCGTCTTAAATTCCAATTCCAGTAGCTGGACGCACGTCATCTTCACATCCTTCAACTTCTTGCTCACTGCTGAGGATGCTAAGGCTACTGTATAAGGTGTAGAGGTCTTTGTCTAGAGAAAATTTAATTAAATGCATTTCAAAATTGTTATTTTTATGACTTAAGTCATTTTCCTTCATTGCACCACTGTTTCTTCGTTTTTGCTCAAATACCCGATGGATTTTCACTTTTTCTCTCTACTCTGTTGGATTTCTTGTAGTCTCCTACATGCTAGGTTTATTCAATATTAGTGTAAACATACTTAATTGATTTTCAACTTGGATAAATCTAATTCATTGAATTTTCAGGAAGAAAATTGACCTAAAAAAAAATTGTAAAACTTACTGAAGAAATGTTCTTTCCATTTGTTTATTTAATTTCTAGATAATATTAATGTTTGGTTTTTATTTTTCATTAATTTTCCATGCCAATTTGCATTCTAAACGTAAGAAATTTGAATTTGAAGTTGAACTGGTTGCCTATTGTTTACAATGTTATTCAGACTAATCTTCTTCACACTTTAACTAGTTGTAACTTTTGTTCTAGTAATAATAAACAAATTGTTTTTGTTGTACATAAAAATACAACTATTTGACTTTCACCACCTAAAATTATAAATCATTACACTAATTCTATAAGCACTTTATCCTGATTTAAACAATTCCAAACATATCTCATGCATTTCTCACTAGAAAATTTTTAACCACCAAATAACAAAGATTCTTAGTATTTAAAATAAGTACATAATTACCTCTTTATACAGCAATAAAGAAAAGCAGTTGTTTTTTTCAAATGTATCTGTTAAAAAAGATTTAATTACGTTTAAACATGAATAAAGTTAATTGATTGTGATTTAAGCTGAAAATTGATGCAAAAAGTTTAGAAAATAATTTATAAATAATTATTGTAATTGTTTATAGGTATTTTATTAGTTATAGTTAATTTCTAACAAAGATTTTCATTCGAAAATTAAAAAATATAAAATACAAGTTGAACTGGTTGCCTATAGTTTACAATGTCATTCAGACTAATCTTCTTCACACTTTAACTAGTTGTAACTTTTGTTGTAATAATAATAAACAAATTGTTTTTATTGTAAATAAAAGTGTAACTAGGTGACTTTTACCCATGAAAATCATAAACAACTTCCATAATTTTAATGGCCTCAAATCTTAGTTGAAACATTTCCAAACAAAGCACATGATTTTTATATTTAGAGAAAAACCAATTTATTTTTGCAATGTAACATCATTACGTTGTTATAATTTAGTTGTCATAACAAACTAATAAAAATACTTCTATTTTTCATCTTAAACCTCAATTGTTTTTAGCATTATTCTTGATTTTCTTTGAAATATTTAAATTCTGTTCGCATCATGATTTTTTCTTTATAGTGTGGTAGTAATCTTGCGGTTGTCTACTTTACATCCTTTACAATCATAGCATCCTCAATATCTTCAGGCCAAGCCAAAGAAGAAACAATGTGGAAGGCGGTTTTGCGCTCGAGTGCTTTTTCTATTCTAATCTCCTGCACTACATTACCACACTTGGGTGGAAGACGTGCAATGGATATTGGAGAGAATGACTAGAGACTTACTGGTTGGGTGTATGGAAGCAAATGGATTAAAGCATGCAGTGTTGCTAATGCGACGTGATTTTGTCAAGTCAAGACAATAATTGCATTTCGTGACTAAATCGAAATCTTTACCTAAATCATTGAATCCTGCCGAGAAACCAATGCAATAGCGCGCCATACAAATGTCTCAACGAAGTGACTTACGAAATTGACTTAAGTCATTTATTTCAAGTTGAAAAAGTCTGCAAGTTAGTACAAGTGTAGATAAGTCAGGTCGTTTATTCCTGACGGCATAAGATAAGTCAACATTATGACCAACACCTAGCACAAATCATGTCCCATTATACAATGCACACTATCATTTGATCAAGAACATTCAAAGAATATCACAAAACGATCGTTATGCCACTAAAGACAATGAGTGTTCATCTAGACAGAGGGAACCATATACCATTGCCAGTCTCTCCGATAGAGATAGGTACATGCCATAGAAAGAGTTGAGAGGTTGATGTATGAACACGCTCGTAATGTGTAAGAGTGAATAAGCGTCAAACCGAATGCTGCTAGTGCGAAGAATGTAGCATGATCACAACCACTACACCTCCGCAACTTGCTGCTACTGTTGAGGTGTCGTACTACTTCACGTTCACTCTACCAGGAGTAACTCAGGCGCGCTACGTGCGACTAGAGTACCACGCATTGGGTTCATGTTGGTGGAAGTAGTGTGGACTGCTCGGAAAGCTCCAGCTTTTGCTGGCCGACCAATTGGGCGCAAGTCACGCCCGTAGCGTTTGGTGCTACCTTCTTGGCGCTCCACCCTCAACAAGAGCCTCCTGTCCAGACAGGAGATATGCAACATTACTAACATTGTCTACATTGCTCACAGAATTGTGGGATTGGCAAAAAACATGCTAGTTGGTGTAGATAAGCGTTGGCAAATACAAGAAGAGCAAATTGCCGTTGTGGAAATGCAGGAAAGTTTGATATACATTGAAGAAAACTTCGAAATTAATATCCTGATATTCTTTCAGCATTAATTGTCTTTATTTTACTATGTCTAATTGTAAACATGAGAGGAAGGAATTTCTGTTTGTGCAATTTTCAGGCTCACGACAAAAAACACTTTTGGGCCGGCAGTAGAACCGCGTCGCGCCCGTTGGTATTTTACATCGATTGACCTAGGTTAAGGTGGCAGCAGTGTTCGTGCTTGCAGCAGAAAAAAATATTCAATTAGATGCTTCTTGCGGCTGCTTTTTCCGATAGCTGCTGCCTCCGCAAGCAGAAGAAGCGCCATAAAGCATCCAGCGGGATATCCTGGGTCTTCTTTGGCGACGCCAAGAAATTCACACCCGAATCTAACAGGTGTGGAAAACCAAGTATGGAGGAGCTATAAATTTTTTACAACGCAGGAGACGATTGGATTGAGGTTATGGGAGAATGTGAGTGTAGGAATTTATTCATAAGACTTAGCTCTGTACTTGATTTAAGGTTAGGTTAGGTTATTTAGAATTTCGAGTAAAACGAGGTTAACTAAAGTTTATAGATAATTATTGTTTTTATATATATTTTCAATAGTTGTGATTAATTTACAACGATTTCCTCACGAAACATGTAAAATGTAAATTACTAGTTTGACAGGTTGCCTATATTATATCAACGAGTGATTTCAATCATATGCGCACTTTAACAGTCTGTAACTTTTTTCCTATCAACAATAAATTAATAATATTTATTGCAAATAAAAGTACAACTATTTGACTTTCAACGCCTAAAATTATAAATATTTGCAATAATTGTAAAAACGGTTTATTCTGGTTTAAACATTTTCGAACATTATTTATGCTTTTTTCTACTGGAAAGCTATTTTACCCATCAAGGACAGAAATTCCTAATATCTAAAATAATTACTTAACTACCTCTTTATACAGCAATAAAGAAAACATTGGTTTTTGAAAAAAATGTATGTGTTAAAAAAGATTTAATTACGTTTAAACGCGAATAAAGTTAATTGATTGCGATTTACGGTGAAAATTGATGCAAAAAGTTTAGAAAATAATTTATAAACAATTATTTTAATTGTTTATAGGTATTTTCTTTAATAATGATTAATTTCTGATGATGATTACCATTTGAGAGATGAAAAATATAGAGTAGAAGTTGAACTGGTTGCCTACAGTTCACAATATCATTCAGACTAATCTACACACTTTAATTACTTGTAACTTTTGTTCTAGTAATAATAAACAAATTGTTTTTGTTGTAAATAAAAATACAACTATTTGACTTTCAACACCTAAAATTATAAATAATTACACTAATTCTATAAGCACTTTATCTGATTTAAACAATTCCAAACATATCTCATGCATTTCTCACTGGAAAACTATTTTAACCACAAAAAAACAAAGATTCTTAGTATTTAAAGTAAGTACATAATTACCTCTTTATATAACAATAAAGAAAAATATTTGCTTTTTTCAAATGTATCTGTTAAAAAAGATTTAATTACGTTTAAACATGAAAAAAGTTAATTGATTGTGATTTAAGCTGAAAATTGGTGCAAAAAGTTTAGAAAATAATTTCTAAATAATTATTGTAATTGTTTATAGGTATTTTATTAGCCATAGTTAATTTCTAATAAAGATTTTCATTTGTAAAATTAAAAAATATAAAATACAAGTTGAACTGGTTGCCTATAGTTTACAATGTTATTCAGACTAATCTTCTTCACACTTTAACTAGTTGTAACTTTTGTTCTAGTAATAATAAACAAATTGTTTTTGTTGTACATAAAAATACAACTATTTGACTTTCACCACCTAAAATTATAAATCATTACACTAATTCTATAAGCACTTTATCCTGATTTCAACAATTCCAAACATATCTCGTGCATTTCTCACTGGAAAACTATTTTAACAACCAAAAAACAAAGATTCTTAGTATTTAAAATAAATACATAATTACCTCTTTATATAGCAATAAAGAAAAACAGTTGTTTTTTTTTCTAATGTATGTGTTAAAAAAGATTTAATTACGTTTAAACATGAATAAAGGTAATTGATTGTGATTTAAGCTGAAAATTGGTGCAAAAAGTTTAGAAAATAATTTCTAAATAATTATTGTAATTGTTTATAGGTATTTTATTAGCCATAGTTAATTTCTAATAAAGATTTTCATTTGTAAAATTAAAAAATATAAAATACAAGTTGAACTGGTTGCCTATAGTTTACAATGTCATTCAGACTAATCTTCTTCACACTTTAACTAGTTGTAACTTTTGTTGTAATAATAATAAACAAATTGTTTTTGTGGTAAATAAAAGTGTAACTAGTTGACTTTTACCCATGAAAATTATAAACAACTTCCATAATTTTAATGGCCTCAAATCTTAATTGAAACATTTCCAAACAAATTTCAAGTTTCACACAAGAAAATGCAATTGAAAGCAGATGTAACAATAAAAAGCAGTATTTTTCAACATGGTCAATCATTAATTAACTAGCTCCTAGTAAAGCAATAAAAAAAACGATGGTACCAAATGAAGAAATCAGCTTTTCCTCTCTTAATCTCTTCGTTTCGCAATTGTTTTCATTAAGTGTACAAAGTCAATGTTTTCTTCTTCATTCCTTCCTAATTTAATCAATTACAAAGCACCTACTATAGAGTTACCTGCTAGAAACCACTTGTAATTAATTATAATTTTATTATATCCATCAAGCATCAATCTTATGCCACAATATTTGGTTTGCACCAAAACAAACAACGAATGTAGAATAATGAAATCAAAAATAAATGAAAATACAAGGGATGAAGAAGTTGGCTACTGATAAAAATTGGAAATTCGAAGGGTAGAGCAGAGTACAAGAACCACAAGAAGTGCCAGCACAAGTCCACTGAAGAAGAATCTTCAGTAAAGCAGCATAAGAGAAAAAAAATGTTTATTAGCAAATGAACAATTAAGTGAATACAATATCCTTATACAGGGTGTTCCACGTTCGAGACAAACAACACAATCTACCATCTACACCATCTACATCTCTTTTGCTTTGTTCGAATAAACGACAATTGTTATGTTGTTATACAGTGGTGGTCCACTGTAATAAATAAATACGATGTTGGTATGGTGGAAAAATCAATATTATCCTTTGTGGTATTATCCTAGGCCAAGCAGAGGTTTTTTTTCCAACTCCCGCCCAATGTGAGAAGATTACTGGGCGCGCGCCGGCCCTCCAAGCAAGCCGCCGCCCGACGCACGGACGCGCGCGCCTCCTTTACTACCACCCCCACCACCCACCCCAGCTGGGCCGCACGCCCGCCCGCCTCTCAACGACACGGCGCGCAGTCAACGCGCGCCCGCTGTGTTGGTAGGACAGTGACGCTCTCCTGCCGCTCCTGATGCTCGGCACTGCTGAAGAGAAAAAACGCGCCGGCTGTTTTTTGACGCGTCGAGCAAAAAGCAGTGCTTAAGTGTTATGTCAGTAATAAGTGCGTTCGTAATCGAGCGACTACAAGGACTACCGGAGGGACATTTCGGAGGTTAGGGACTTGTGAGATCATGTGTGTGAGTGAGAATGTGAGCTGAAGGAAATACAAGTGACTCAGTACAAGTGACTCAAGTATGTTGCAGTGCAATTTACAACGTTCGGAACGTCATTAACAATAATTTATCAATGCGTTAGTGCAGTGTGATTATCCGGTGCAATTAATTACACCGAGCACATAACCGGGGTGAGTTCGCATTGGATATTACTTAAGCCAACTAATTCTTAACCTCTTCAAAGGAATTCATTGTTGTAATCTCGTTTCTTCTTTACATTTACAAGGTGGTATAGCTCAAGAGAGAGTTAAAAACGACATTTTCTTATACAGTCCAACATATTGCCATTGAGATACCATCAATGTCTTGTGATAAGACTTGCAAACTCACTTAATGTTCTGACTTAAATCTGTTTTGTTTACATTGGACGGATATCTTGGTTTAGACAAAAACAACACACTGATCAATGATGCTAAGTTTGGCACTCTGGTTGCAAGTTTTATTTCGTTTGGTTTTATATGGAGAAAAAGATTGATCGAAGTGACTTAAGCCCCTTTTTCTAGGTGTTTTTGGGGTTTTTTTTTTAATAACATGGTGTGAATGGTGAAATTTGGTTGGATTTTATGAAAGGATAACTTTTATACTTGGTTAGGTACAGTTTTGGTTAAAAGTGGAGATTAAAGTAGGATTTTCCAACTATATGATACTTTTTACAAAAATAAAATATCATTGTTAGTTAATTAGTTATAGACGAATTAAAGTCTTTGGTTTATTTAAGCTAATTTCTTTTCTGTTCTTGCAATTTTGTCTTTTATATCAATTTATAAAGAAACCAATCAAGATAAAACAACAAACTAAACACTAAAATAATTTGCGATTAATTCCTCTTTGTTTAGTTTTTAAATGATCTTTTTATCTAAAATAGTTTATGAGTTATCCACATTTGAATTTTAAAACCAAGTCGTAGTTTTTTTACTTCAATTTATTTAAAGTATATGTGCTGTTTAAAGAAGGATAACTTTTAAACTAAGTAAGTTACAATTATGGTTGAAAGTGGAGATTAAAGAAAGATTTTCCAACTATATGATACTTTTTGCAAAAATTATTTATCATTATTAGTTAATTAGTTATAGACGAATTAAAATCTTTGGTTTATTTAAAGAATTTTCCTTTCTTGCATATTTGTCTTTTGTATCAATTTATAAAGAAACCAATCAAGATAAAACAACAAACTAAACACTAAAATAATTTGCGATTAATTCCTCTTTGTTTAGTTTTTAAATGATCTTTTTATCTAAAATAGTTTATGAGTTATCCACATTTGAATTTTAAAACCAAGTCGTAGTTTTTTTACTTCAATTTATTTAAAGTATATGTGCTGTTTAAAGAAGGATAACTTTTATACTTGGTTAGGTACAGTTTTGGTTGAAAGTGGAGATTAAAGTAGGATTTTCCAGCTATATGACAGTTTTTACAAAAATTATATATCTTTATTAGTTAATTAGTTATAGACGAATTAAAGTCTTTGGTTTATTTAAGGAATTTTCTTTTCTTGCAATTTTGTCTTTTGTATCAATTTATAAAGAAACCAATCAAGATAAAATCATAAACTAAACACTAAAATAATTTTCAATTAATTCCTCTTTGTTCAGTTTTTAAATGATCTTTTTATCTAAAATAGTTTATGAGTTATTTACATTTGAATTTTAAAACCAAGTCTTAGTTTTTGTACTTTAATTTATTTAAAGTATATGTGCTGTTTAAAGAAGAATAACTTTTAAACTAAGTGAGTTACAATTATGGTTAAAATTAGACATTAAAGTGGGTATTTCTACAAATAAATTACATTTTTTCCAATTTAAATATTCATACTAGTTAATTAGTTACAGATGAATTAAAGTACTTTGTCCGTTTAAAAATAACACCCTGAATTTCTTGTAATATTGTCTTCAATTCTAATTTACACGTGAACTAATTAAGATAAATTAACAAAGTAAACGTTAAAATAATGTACAATAAGGCCATTTTCTTGTGACATTTAAAAAATTAGCATATCTAGCTTAATTCTTCTGTTATTTGCATAAGAATTTCTTTGTCGTAAATCAAACATTTTTACCTTCCACTTTGATGAATTTCGAATCAATAAATCAACAGTTTAACTTAAATTCTTTAGCCCACTGAATACAATCTAAAGGGTACACTCAATTACGTATCTTGTACTTGTTTTATTTTAAAATCTACTACTCTGATGCGATTTTTTGATGACTTGTTGGCGTTGAACTCCCGCGCGACTTGAATGAAACAGCACAAAGTGAACCCGCTTTTCGAATTTCCTGCCGCCGCTACGCATTTTTGGACCTGCCGACTCACGCGTTGCTATTACCGGCACGAAACTGTGCTACCTGTAACCATCCTACAGAAATATGTAACAAGTTGGAGTGAAAATAAAAGAGTTATGAAGAGAAAACCAGAGAAATGAATTACATTCGACAAGTGGCAACTAATAAGATTTTATTATAAAATGTTAAAATTAAGCATCAATTATATATGGTATAGGGATGCAAGTAGGGTAGAATTATACGTAGGTTAATTCTACGTTAGTAGTTGGGCATTGGGTTTATTGGAAATGTGATTTAATGGACGAAAAGTTGGGAAAATCAATTGATTCCGAGACAGTTTCTAAGCGACGGTTTTGATACAAGTTAGTTAAATGTTGATAACTCACCAAGTAAACCATATCTCAACGT
>JAODGC010047171.1:16644-28230 GCA_027574925.1 Ecitoglossa quadriceps | reverse complement strand
TTCCAGACTGTGATGATACATTTGGGTAGCCAATCACACATTCCAGACTGTGATGATACATTTGGGTAGCCAATCACACATTCCAGACTGTGATGATACATTTGGGTAGCCAATCATACATTCCAGACTGTGATGATACATTTGAATAGCCATTCACACATTGCAGACCTACAATTTTACTAATTTAAACATTAAAATTATATAAAATATGATTTTATTTTATGAAAATAACGTTTATTATTGTTTAATTCAATTGATTCCGTCAAAATATTAACTTTTATCAAATTACTATTATATTGTTTAGATTAACCAATTTATTTCTAATAAATCATGTTTAAATTTATATGTGGTTTGTATTTGACGTATATTTTTATATAAATACATATTACATATTTAATTTCAAACAAATACTTCCTTTATTTTTATTATTTGCAATTTTCAAAACCAAAGTCAATACTTTACTTAAAAGTATACAAACATAATATTAATATTTACCTCAAAAAATTCTTGTGCAAACTTGAGATACGTTAGTAAAATGAATATGCCAAATGTATATTTTATAAACTTTCGGGGCATCTCACTTTTTCAAGTATTTCTGGGAACTTCATGAAAGCGCATAAAAACTTGGCATTTAAATAAAAAATATAAGAGATCTCGTGTTTATATCAAGCACTGGGCGACCTGCTGTCTTTGTTCTAATTCTCACTTTTTTATTTTTTCTAGTTCAGTAGGTACACTTTACGCACTCAACCGCGTTATGATGAAAATTATAGTTTACGATCACACGGCGCCTCCACCAAACGCAACATAAAGCTCAATGTGTTTCATTATTTTCTTAGTTGGTTCTTTTTGAAACATTTTTAAATATTTTGTCTATTATCTTAATTTCTTTTTAATATCAAAATATAGTTTGTTTTATTTTGTTTTTACTGCACTTTGTTGTGACGAAGTTAATAATTTTTACGTTGCAATGTTCTCATATTCATAAAGATACTTCTACAACTGAAAAACTGATTATGTAATTGGTTGTTTCAACTTTGTTCGGAAAAATTTCGAAATTATTGGATAAATTGTTATTTAACATTTAAAATGTAGAAAAACATCAAAAAAAATGTTTAATATCAGAAATAAAAAAATCATTTATGAACATAAATCAATTTCCATTTTTAGTAACAACCACAGTTAGATTTAATGCAATTATTTTTCTAATTGTATATGTTTTCATATTCAGTGTTACAAGAAATACATAAAAATACATTAAATTGAAGTAAACTGAATTAAAATTCGACAAAGAATTGCACCAATTTTTGAATAATTTATAACTTGTGTGATTATTTTTGTTCCGCTTACATCTGCGCTCGGTGCAACTTGATGAATAATTGCATTTTAAGCGCAATTACCACGTTTAAGTCTTGTTAAAAATGTATAAACTCCGTGAAATTGTAAATTGTGGTTTCATCTGCCATTGTTTTACATTAAGCTGTATATTTTCAGTTAAAAATTTACCAAATTCTTGTCAAATGTCCTTTGAATTTAGAATTTATCAGAAAGTTGTTTTCGTTTTTCTAAATATCTCACGTCAACCAAATATACGTAATACGTGCATTTCTTTAGCATATTGACAAACATTCAAGCACCCAACTGCCACCAACACTTTTATTTCTAATATTTTTTCTACCGCTCTCGCGAGGACGACGCGTCACGCAATAAATTCCGAAAGAAATAAAGTATATTTAAAATTCAAATGTGTTTGGTTATCATTTATTCATTCGTATGCCTCCGTCCGCTCGCCACCCCGCAGATTGAACATTGATTTTTTTTATGTACAAACACAACTCGTTATACAAATATTGCCAATGGTATGTGATTTGCAGAACCACAATGGCATCTTGAAATGTGTCCTTTGAATAGATTATTGTGAGTTCCAAATGTATTCCGACTTGGTTTGCAGATGGAAGGATTGTTATGGGAAAATAATCTAAATTTAAGCACTGAACACAACGCGTTGGTTGGTTTTTGTCGTTTCTTTTGTTCTTGTGTAGCTTAATGGCTTAGAAACTTTCTGCTTTTACTTTGCAGTGCTTGACACTAATTAATCTTTTAATGTACGCGACAAATACAGTGTGTAATAATTGAAATTCATGGTTGAAATGAGTGGATTAAATAAACGCACGTCTGGAAATTGACGGGTTGTCAATCGAGTTTTGCACGTTGAAGAGCATTCAATGTGCCAGTTATTAGCAATTGAGATTTTTCTCGATCGCTGTTTACTACGATTCAATTGTCAATTTGACGAATGTTTCTCACATTAGCATCTCTATTCACATATGGATTTACAGTGCGTGATATTCATATTTGTTGTTTGGAAAGATTTAACGATGATATCCTGCATTTAATTTGACTTTTAATGGCAATTTGTGCTTGTTTTTTTATGTACAATGGAATATATTAAAGTTAATGCTTTACAAAAAAATTGAATGCAAAAATTAATTTCTGCCGAAATTGACATTGTATTCAGATAATACTGAAATGGTTTTTACATTTAAAAGTAGAAAAGTTCTATTTTTGTTGCGAGTACTTTAATTTTAAATTATAGGCTCGACATTTAACAATGGAAAGCTTCAATATATTTTCACAGATATATTACAAAACGTAATCTGTGATTAACAAAAGTTTGTAACATTACTGTTTTTTACGAGAAATTATCATCAACTAACATTGATTAATCTCCGTAAAAATACGATTACTCTACCCAAAATTCACACGTGTAAATTTGGTTGCATACATTTAACTTCTGTTTTTAATAAACTAATGTGATTTTTTTGCTTTCCAACAATAAATAACACTAATTAATGTTTTCAAACAAGATTTAAAAAACACTCCATCCTAAACTTGTTTATAGTTACCTTCTCCTACCTTAATATTTCCTCCCATCACTTTTTTCATACATAACATCCACACCATTTTCTTCATATTTAAGAGCACGATTCATGTGCAACACATGCAGGCACGTGTTCCTACCTACTCCAGCCGCCCCATGCCTCGTTGTGTTTATGAATGTCGTTGCCACGTCGTTTGCCAGCAGCCGCCTCATGGTTTGGCAATACAAAACAAAACGTATTTACTATGCTCGCTAATTAATTCGTGCATTACAAAATTGTTTACTGTCTCGAGCGCACGCACCAGCAAAGAAATAAATGAGGGGCACACTTTATTTTTGCCGAGTGGCGGCAGCAGCAACAAAACGCATAAATGGAAAATTTCAATCAGCGCTAAATTGTGAGCGAGCGCACCAATAAACTGGAAAATTGAAACGTGAGATGCAAAATTACAAAGTTGGCGTGTTTGTAATTAAAATTAACCAGTAGAATCACAATTGGTGAATTTTATTACATTGAATTGGCTTGTTTTATTATGCGAATAGGGTGGTGGTACATTTATACATTTTACATGCTTTGTAATTATAAAAATGTTGAATAGTTTTTACTTTGGTCCTTATTTTTAATTTCCAATTTTTGTTGCTTAAATCTGGCAAATCTAGGTACAATCATTTAAAAATTTAGTTATCCAATTATAAACATCATTATGGAAAACATAATTTTCTTCTAAATATTGATCGATTGTGATTGAATAGCAAGTTTCTGGTTCATAGCAAACTTATTAGTCAACAATTTTCAATGCATTCTTGGCCGCCCACGTAAAGTTACTGACTTAAAGTAAACATTTCAAGGAATCCCAACCAAGTTGAATACAATTGAGCATAGCAAATAAATGGAGTAAAAGGTCCATAATATGCTCCAACCAACACAAATCCAGGTACAACTTATGCAACTTCTTCCGGGCTTCTACTTAAATTGTGCATGCACATGATGTAAACATCCGTGTTTGATTTTAATTACCACCCATCGTCCTTGAGATGTTTTCAATTGCCCGGCGCTGGAAATAGCTGTAAGGGTTGTAAACGTCACCGGAAAATGTTATTATCCTTTCTAATACATTCCGACGCTTTTGAGGTTTTTGTTTCGTACGTTCTGCATCGTGCTTAAATGAAATGTGTTTATATTCGTCGAAAGGTTTTTGTTTATTTGCTTCTTTCGTGGCGGAAGAGCTTTCTGAGTGGCTTATCATTACATCTCCAACTAATCTTAATCTTGCGTATGATTTAAGAATACGGGCGTTATGCAAATTGGTTGTTGGTGCCTATAAGTGAGGATATTATTTGCTTGTGACGTTGTTGAAAACATTTAATTTTCCACTTCAACAAAGACTTTTCAAAATGTTTAGTGTGGAAGTTGAATATTCATCATAGAACATAAATTCTATTTTTGAATTGGCTAGTTGCTACTAGATATCAAACTATGAAATAATTTTAGTTACATGTACAATTCAATTCATTAAAATTATAATTATGTTTTAATGAATTCCTAACTTATTCAACATGTATTAGTACAAAATTTTTGCCAAATTTTCCATGTTGTCTACCTGCACTGCATTGTTCAAACTCGAGTTGTACAGTAGTTGGAAACTCGAGTACATTATTTTACCAAATGACAACTTTTATTGCACACCCGCGGGCTGATGAAATTTATGACAATTACATGATTACAAGCGAATTGCAGACGCGACGAACAAATTTAAATCAATGTCGCATTTGGCCCTGCTTTGTACCGTGCAATGTGGGCGCATTATAAATCCGTGAGTTGTTTCAGAGGCGGAAAAACCGCGATGGAAATTGCATGAATTGCGTGCACTGCCTGCCGATGGTTTGTGGCTGGCTCTCACGCTTCCACCCTAAGCGCTATTATTTCATATTCGTGTTTCAATGGTGTGAAATCTGACGGATTCGATTTGGATCTCAATTATTGCAATGCTTTGTGCATGTTTACGTGAGAAATGCAAGCAATTTTGTGATTCAATAATATTTAAAAGAAGAAGCAAGAGAAATTGCCTAAGTTAATTAATGCAGGCAATTTAGGCAACTTATATTACTCCACAATAATAAAAAAAACTATTTGAAGTAGTTTATGAGTGCAATGAGTTATTGTAAACAAATGCACCCCTTTGTTATTTATTTATATATTAACATATACGCTCGGATGAAAAAAAACATTATAAACTATATTTCTGAATAGATATCGCATTTTTTACGATCGCACATCGAAAGCTTTCCTCGTTATACTCGCTTATTTACTCTCGTTTCACTTTGCACCCGCTCCAATTCACCGCCATCCACGCGGCAACTATTACAATAAATCACCAACTCGCGCCGCCACCGCCACCACAAGTTTGCATGAATTTATTTATTGCCATGCTCGCCGTCTTCTCGTATTTACTTTCATTCGTTCGACGCCGATTTGCGACAAACTTTTTTCCGAGTGTTGCAAGGTCTATTAAAAACACTACCACCACTTGCATCCTTAGCAAAAGAGAGCACCAAATACAAACTTTAATCATATTTACGTCAAGTTGTTCTACCTATATAAAGAAAATCAATGGCTATAAGAATTTAAGTGGGGCATAAAGTCCATTTGTTCTCGTCTAAACTAAACTGGGATATATTCAGAGTAATGCAAAACAAAGCAATATAATCAATAAGCTGTGAGAGCTTTAGTAAGTACAGGATAGAGAAGAATAAGGTTTTGAACGTTAGCAATAAATATATGCAATATTTACTTATTTTTTTTGCACTTGAGGGGTGAAAATAAATGCAATGCTCTTCGTTAGTACTACTGAATGAGGAATTCATGTAAGTTTAAAGTTTGCACATCGACAAGCGTATGTCGCAATTTGCGCTGAAATCCGATGCTTTTTGTACGCCATGTTGGGGCAAACAAATACAGCCCTTCACTCTTTCATTCACTTGATGCGGCGATCATGTGAACATATGCAAATCGCCGAGTGTACGCCAAACAGAATTCTATTTTTTGAAAGGGGTGTTTATTTTGTTTTCGTTTTTTTGTCAGCTTTTAATTTGTCACTTTCAGCATATATTTCATTGCATTCTGTGTTATTTTCAGTTGTTGAATATTCCTTTCTCTTTATTTGATTAGAACTTTAAAAAAATTAAATAAAATTTATCAGCTTATAATTGTTGATAAAGCAAAAGAAACTTTTTCGCAACCAAAATATATACTCTGATTGAACAAAGTGTGCCATGGCGAGTCAATAAAGTTATTTAACTTATTGTGAACTACTATAAGTTGGTATAGGTCAATTTAAAAGACTGCAAAGAGAATATTTGTTCGTTGTGCCTTCGTTCTGGTTACACGTAATCGATGCGAGTTGGCAAACTGCAAACTGCACGACATCCGCATGACAAATGCATTATTTAACCGGAATCCAAAAGTTTCGCTTGGAACGCTTTATCTCCCGACGACGATGGTGCCTCCAACTTTTATTTACGGACATATTTTTATTGAACTCCCTATTCGCAATACGTCGAACGCAAGCGATGGAACTGCCTGCACTAAGGAATTACTACATTCCTGCTACAGTAGCGGTGCAATATTGAAAAGTACAAACCGTACGTTTAACAGGACAAACATGAAACACTCCCAGTCTTTGCAAACTTCACACAAATCAAAAATAGGCGTAAATAAACCCCAAACACAAACGTGCTCAAACAATGTACTCATCATTTGCTGGCACTGTACTAGTTTGAGGATTCTTGTTTCAAACATATTACATCATCAGCTGAAAGACCAAGTTTGTTATTTATTTTGGTTGTATGAGAAGTAATAAATATTGGTCAATTGATGACATGAATTATTATGATTTTAAATCGGCGTAAAATCTCCCAACTTGCAATCTTGGCCGGAAGCCAAATCAAGATGATATTTCTGTTGCTTCTGTTCCAGTCCAAGTGTTCTTCTTGGATCCAGAATTTTTTTTGAGATGCGTTCAAGTTGATTTTGTTGCTGGCGGAGTTTAAAACTTTTTTAACCGTGTGTCTTAAGGAAGTAAGGAAGATCTTGCGTAATAGATTATCAAAAACTCATTACTCAAGCTTAATATTAATTTCTGCGCGAGCAACGAGCAGCGTTAGAACAAAAACAATAACTCTTAAAAATTCATTAAATATTCTCACGATTGAAAATATCTTTTTGGAAATTAATTTTTGAGATTATTTAGATTTACTTTAGATTAATGTAGTATTTTTCAAGCCAAGCTCGCTTTAATGTATTGTAATAGTCTTCATGATGTTGATATGCAACCCGTGGAAATTGTCCTATCCGGCTTCAGTTCCAAATCGATTCCAATAATTGCAAAACGGTGGTGGACAGCGGTGACTGCGGTTACATTGTTCATTACATTGTACTGGACGATTCCAATTTGTTCGGTTACTGGCACCGGCGCCTCCACAATACGATACACTTTCTCTGTGTTGAAGCCAATCCTTGCCAAATCCTAATGAGATTTTAACGCTTTACAACGCGTAATTACAAATTAGAGTTCTATTATTCAATTGCTGCAAAAAGCCAGAAGTGATCTATGCGCAGCTGGATTCCTGCAACGACCATCAAAGTTGAGAGGATTCGTAGAAGAGAAATGAATGAAAATGTTTGAGGAAATTAAATGTCTCTTGGGTGCATTTACAATGCTTTAAGATAATAATTTGTTTTATATATTAATTAGGATACTTTGAAATTTAATGTGTTATCCACAATATGTGGCTACGCCCTAAGTGTGTCTATAATGTCCGCTGTGCAATAAACGACTTGCTATATTTCATTTTAAGCGCGATTGTTGCTGGGCACGTCGGAAAGGAGTTTGGGATATTATTGTGTATATTGTAGATGTTCCTTGATGCTGTTTAATCAGTTTTGTCCGCCTGCTGAATAGGTCATGCAGGCTGTAATCTAATTGCACGTCTCAACCCCTCGCTAAGCCAAAGAGGATACGTTTCACACAGCACAGATGTACTATTTCAATTAAACTGCGGTTAACGATCAAACGTTGATATCAATATGGAATGCATGTCTAATGTTTTTCTCTTTCATCTGCTAGTAAAATTTTCATTTGTGGTTTGCAGAATATCATGACTGTGTAGAGTGTTTTTGTTTCTTTTTCATAATTTTATCCATGATAAATCATTCAAAAAAGAAACAAATTTAAAGTGGTCAGAAAGTTAATGTGAAGGTTGGGTTTGTATAATCAAGTTTATATTGCACAAAAATAACGGAAATTTTTTTGCGCTGAGTAAGCAACTCACATATTGCGCCGCGTGTTTCTGAAAGCCTAAAACATAATTCACGATACAGGAGAATTTAGAGCCTTGGGAATTTTAGAGAAGGCAAGCATTTTAACCCTCTTAGTTGACGTCTAAGGATATTGGGGAATGCTAAGGCATAAAACCAACATGCGTCTGTTAGTTTAGAAGGTTTCTGAGATATTGCCAAGAGTTTGGTTCTAGTATTCATAAAGTCACAGATTGGAACCAAACGGAAACCCAATCCTAGTGGTCTATGCCTATATAAAAAATTTCCCATATCTACAAAATGTCAATGGTTTAATTAATGTTTACTTTAATTCTTAGGTGGTGAAACAGCAGCACACGCAGTGAAACGCTTCACTGGTCTTTACACTGGTCCGTATTTTGATCCAACCACAACCACCAACATTACCACCCAACTAGGAACACATGCCTATCTTCCTTGCAAAGTGAAACAGTTGGGTAACAAATCGGTATCGTGGATCCGTCGACGTGATGCACATATCCTAACAGTGGATCGCTACACCTTTATCGCTGACGATCGCTTCCAAGCTTTCCTTGTGGACTCCACTGATACGTGGACCTTGCAGGTGAAATATGTGCAAGCTCGAGATGCTGGACAATATGAATGTCAAGTTAGCACCGAGCCCAAAATGAGTCATTTTATTATGCTCAATGTTGTGGGTAAGTTGAGGAATTAAAACACTTGATTTATAATTAACTTGGTGGTATTACAATGGATATATTTTAGTGCCGAAGATTGAAATCATCGGTGAGGCTGAAGTCTACTTCAAAACAGGTAGCAAAGTCAACCTGAAATGTGTCATCACACAGTCCCTGGAAGAGCCAGCTTATATATTCTGGTATCATGATGGAGATCGTGTCCTGGAATATGATCGTCGACAGATTGATATTAGTATGGAGCGAGTGGGAGCAGATACAACGGTCAGTACGTTGTCTGTCTTTTACGCAAAGCCGGAGAACTCGGGCAATTATACATGCAGCCCATCAAATCTGGATTCGGCTAGTGTTCTACTACATGTATTAAATGGTAATCTTTTTTATCGCAGCCTTCTCATCTTGCAAAACTTAGAAAGTACACTGATTTATTTCTATCTTGTAGGTGAGCACCCAGCTGCAATGCAGCGTGGAAAAAATTCTGCATCACCTATTCCAGGATGGTCCCATCTTTCAATGGGTCTTGGTCTAGCGGCATGCACACCTCCAAGATTTGCGTTTGCAGTGGCGCTGACTCTTGCCGCCATCGCGCAATTGTTGATCATTTAATTAATTCTAAACTAGATGCATGCATCTGATCCGCAGTTATTCCATTTTTCCATTGGTTTGTTATTATTAGATTTTATACAAATTGAATGTCACCGATTGGACTGACAAATCGCCATCGAAAACAAAGGATGCATATTCAAGTGTTGATGAATAGACAACAAGATTGGAATGATGAAAATCATGTTAAGATCTCTTAGTTTCAATTCACATTTTAACGTAATACTGTAATTAATGAATAACTATGCATTATTCGAAAAGAATGTCCTTTTAATACATATATTGTATATCTAATTGTAATTAACAATATCTATGTGCTGTGGATGAGTGCTGAGGCGATAGTTATCCGCAACCAGTGTCTATCCATTGAAGGTTTTTAATATAAAAACAAGGGAAGAAACCATAGTTTTGTACATACGTTCATTATTGATTTCGATAGCGGACCGATAATGGAAGCAAACTAATAAATACACACATAACATAACCTAAGCCTAACTAAATAAAGGTGTGATTTATTAGTTAAGTTAGTATGGTGAAAAGAAACATCTGTCATATGATTTGTTTGGGATTTTTTGTCGAGTTATTCTTGCAAACCCAAATGTTACATACTTTCAAACTTTAGTTAACTGGAAGTTCAAGCAACACTTAAGTAACGTAATTAAGCCGTAAGCTCGTGCGCAAACACGTTATAACATTAATCATTAATCTAACGATAAACAAGCAAAAAAGTGTATAAAGTATTTTTACTGTCGCAGATATTCGAAACTCTGTGTGCTATGTTTTTGGACGTTTATGAACATGTCAATACTAAGAGAATTCAAACAATGTATGCTAAACATGGATACATCATTCCTTTGTATAACATTGCAAGTGGTGTAGAGAATTCAACGCTGGAATTTGTAAATTACGAATTGGGATATTCATGCACAAAGTGAAAAGCACTTTGAATTGTATTAGGAAAATGATTTACTGGAGTGACGTAGCGCAATGGAAACGTTTGGGGTTTGTGATGACTGGATAACACCGTCGATCGGATGGTCAGTTGCAAATGACACCCGAATATGTGCATGAGCTGTTACTCAAAATACTAAATAAAATATTAACGGAGATGGAAGCAGATGCGGTGAAATTATTAGCCACCTAGGGTTATATTTTGATTTCTAAATAATTTCATCGATGTACTTTAGGTAAGAACAGAATGTAACCCAATACTTTATGTTAAATAAATCGTTAATAAAAACTGTCCCATTAATTACTAAAATATATTGTTTTATTTTTTTGCGCCTATAAGATATGTATGATATTTTGGATCCAAAAATTTAAGAAATCTTAAAAAAACACGCTTGTGGTTAGATTGGACTTAACCGGGCGTTTCTTAGGATCTTTTATCCTACTGGAAGACCCACACAAGGTCCCTGGGTCACTTGGGTAGCTGCGGTGCGTAAGTGCATTAACTTTCCAAGCTCCCAAAAAATAATAAAATATTTAAATTTCAATATATACACTGAATTTTATTCAAAACATTGTAGATTTTGTCTGGAGAAACTAACTGTTTTCTATACTTTGATATCTACTTAGGTTTAATTAAAAAAAAACAACATGCCGACAATATTTTTACAACATTAAATTATCTGTGTGTGTGAAAGTAATTTTTTTTAAATCAAAGAAAAAGTGATTTATTACTACAAAACATTTCAGCATCAAAGGTAGAATGAGTTTCCACCTACATGTCAAAATAATCAAGTGTTTGAAACTTTTAGGTAGTTAACTAAAAAAGTTTGCTGTAAATCTAAAATTATCTGACAAACATATCCGTAAAATAGCGAATTCTGTTTGATGATAAAGTTTTTCACAGAATTTCCCACAAATGTTTCTGAAAGAAAATGATACGGAAAAACTTCCTATTGAAGCTTAGGTTTTCTATTTATAGAGGGCGCCATTAGAACTAATTTTCTAATATTTACCCCGTTAGCTGACCTGTTTGGGTTTGGCAACATATGTAACGTGTATGGGATATGTATGTTTTACCAAATCAATGCAAGACTTTAGAAAATAATAATTATTTTATTTTTATAAAACTCAGTTTCATA
>JAODGC010047160.1:0-17315 GCA_027574925.1 Ecitoglossa quadriceps | reverse complement strand
TCTTCTTGATTATTGTTTACCTGCTTGTATAATGAAACAACCAAATACTGTTTACTCGAACGTGGACCAGATGGCGCGGTCGAAAATATTACGTACGCTCCATTTCAACATTGAAAAGAAGATGATTTTTTTGATGCAATAATATTAATCAGCAATCTATCAAGTATTTTGACGTGTCTGATGTGTGTAAACCAGGACCGTGCATTTATCTATGTTATAGCTATATTTAGCTATTTAAATTGCTACTAAGTCATGCAATGCGCACTATTTAAGCGCAGTTCGTGTACATACTTAAATCGTACGCAAATTGTGGGAATTCCAGTATGTGTCTAACTGTCTATTGCAAGTGTATGTAAGTGATATGCGGGTATAAAACGATGCAAACATATCTCTCATTATATATCATCATTAGTATACTAATTCTGCACCACGTGGCGTAATAAAATTAGCAATATCGCAGCGCGCATTTAATTTCGATAAGAGATTGTTTACATTCATTTACTTGATATTTTTATGGGATGCGATATCTTAAATCAGACGTAAATGTTTGCAGAATGCTAGAATGGTAATCAAATGTGAGGGTGTACCGGAATTTTTATTACTTGATGTGTTATTATTAACTATTAGTTTATTTATTTTATTTTAATCAGTAATTTCTAGACGTTTCGGTTGGTTTCTTTGATTTTCTTTTTGAATTTATATTTATTTTCATTTATGTCACTTTTGTGTTTGGATTTAATTTCCATCTCTAGTAGACACTAGATGGCACTACAATCCACTTTCTCATTGATTCCCGAAATGCTAGCAAATCGTATTAGAACTTGTTGGGTTTTCTCATTTACTGAGATGTTATTATCTAGGATTGATATTTCTCAAGATCTGCGTAGGTCTATGCAGGTAACATAAGTAGAACTACTATATAAGACAGGATAGTATTTAAGAAAATTAAAAATTTAAAAAAATTTAAGCCCTACATATAACAAAATAATAAACAACACAAATGAGAATTATTGTTATCAACGCAATTTGTAGCTTATTTATTGGAAATAAGTTGCTCTAATCAATAATATATGGAATTGTGGTTGGAAATCAGAGCAAGCTTCTAGCATTCTGTTGAAAAATACGCCGTTTTCAATTTTCTGCTTGTTCTTCAAAGCTAAATACAAGAAATGTACTTTAAAGTTTCCACCGTAAATTAATGAAAATACGTTTCTCACTTTGATGGAATAACCTTATTAAGTAAGTCAAAAACTAATTAAAAACTTGTGCACCCTTCAACACCGCCGTGTTGTAGTTACGCAAATTATACAAAGCGTCATACTGCCACCCACTGAAAAACTAATTTGAAGACCATCATATCCATTCATTAAACTATACGTCAGGAAGTATAAGTTTACTGAAAGGCGTTCATCCGGAAACGAAGTATGCAAATATTATAAAGAGTAAACATAATTAAAGTTGATATTTTTAAACATCACCATTACTAAATTACTTGGTTTCTTAGCCAAATTAAACATGGAAAAAATTGTTTAAATAATGAGATAAAAGTGGTACACTAGTCTACAATAGTGTTGAAGGTGTTTAAGACGAAGAAAATTTAACCACATGCTTGTGAGCAAGCATGGTAATTTTTCAGGCCCTTCTTGCATGAGTGCACACTGTCTGAGCGATTGGGAAATTTGACAGCTAGGCAGCTGTTTGCGCGTTTTGCTGCCCCTCTACACTCGACCTAAGCAAAACAAGTTAAAGTTCGCCAAACAAATAGCCGCGCTTTTCACTGCGATCATCTCTTTCGATTGGATAGATAAAGTGTGTGCTTACATTGTTTTCCTGCAGTTTTCTTATACCATGTGTGAAGATTTACAATGCGAAGTGCTTCGAACTATAAATTAAAGCCGTCAGCACTTCGAAAAACCCATTTGGGAAGTTTCTTATGGCACACGCAAGAATTAAAGGCAACTCGTGTTCGTCGTGTTTCTTCTTAGTGACTTGCTGAACATTTTTATGGTTTGTCCTGCTTTAGATTGTACCGCACTGTATATCAATCAACGCTTGTTGCGCCTTCGCGTGAGTTTGTTGCTTCGCGCGTTGCAGTTAGCGCGAAAAGCGTTCAGTCGATTTTCGCCACGCGTCGCGAAAAATTCACACCGGCAATGTGTTTTTCGCAGTTATCTTCATAACACATACGATTTATTATATGCTAGATTACTATTTTAATGTTTATTGTGATTCATCTCGGCTGTAATTCAGGTAAATAAAGAAAATTAGTCAAGGGAGTTCTTAAAATTGAAGTGAATCAAGTTCATCGAATTCATTCCAAGTACAGCGTATTCAACTAATTTTTAACGTAAGCAATTGTATGCTTTAATTGTAATGGTGTAGTTTATTTTCATGTGATTTTTGTTTCGAGTAAAGTGCAAATATTATTTTTAAATTGAACTGAATTTAGCTGGTTTATTATTTCCAGTCGTAGTTCCATTAACTGAACGTTGATTTTGCAGCTTACATTTTTGGAATTTAATTTGTGGATTATAGTAATAAACAAATAACAACTAAATTGCAAATATTTGCAGTTAATTTAACATTGTAGATGTTATTACATTAATAAAACTTTTATAATTTTGGTTTTGACATATTAAGTTTAAGGTTAGGTTAATTCAAAATCAAATTGCAAGAAAGAAAATATTCGAAACCTTTCATTGTTTAAACATTTACGAATAAAGATAATTGAATTGTTTTCAAATGGACTTACTTTTTAACAACTGTTTATCATAGTCAACTTAAATTGTTAACGTTTGTTGTTTAATTATAAACAAATACTTTGCACAAATACAACCAGTTTTTCTTTCTACTATTTACTCCACGAAATTACACTAATCTAAAGCAGATAAACGTTAATACTGACAATGTTTCACATTAAGTTAGGTTAGGTTGAAGTTAATCAAAAAATGTCAACAAAGCTGTAAATATTTCAACTATTTTCTATATTTTCTTACTAAAATTACATTAATTTAACATTTATTTTATAGAAAAGCAAAAAATCTAATTGAAATTAAATCAGAAAATTTCCATGTGAATTCTGAAGAAATTTCATGCATTGCATTGCTCTGCTTTTTGACAATAACAAAAATGTTCTTCTATTCCAAAAATTGCTTGAATTCACTCATCTGTACATTATGTCTGTTCGAAATAAACTTCAGACAGTTCTGCTTCATCCTACAACATCCTGGACGTAACCTCAAAGCAACATCATACTTCTCTTACAAGTGCTCATAGTAAAAATCGGAAAATTTGTTTTAAATTAGCATCATGAGCTATCGTCCCATGACACTCCAACATGTTCCAACATATCGTGTACCGTGAATTCTCTATTTTAAAGTCTCCAATCAGCCATCATTCATACAGGGCAACAAAAATAGACTCCTAGCGAAATTTTTAACCTGTTCTCGACGTTTCTGAAGGTTCACACCATGGTTAAATACGTTAAATTTGTGCACAAATGCAATGTTAAATCAACAACCAACTTCGCTCATGGTTGCAGCTATTTTCATGCGTCCTGAATCAAATGCATTATTATTCATTGACGCAAAAACAAACAACGCAGTTTGCGGGATTTTCTTCACAGCGTAGATCAGTGAATGACAATTCGCTCGTGGCGAATTAATATCACCACAAAGCGGTAAAAATATGTATGGAACATAAATTATGCCATTAAATATATTGATTCCACTTCGAAATTGGCTTCTTTCTATTAATAACTGCTTTTTATTGTTGTTTCATGTCAAGGCATCAATTACGCCGTCAATTAACACACAAAACGTATTGATCTTGTGATAATAAACAAGGGAAACGAATGCTTTGGTATTACTTAATCAATAACTCACATGCAGCAAATATATCCTGGATTATGGTGATGTACAGGGTATTTTTTTACTTGGAAATTATGCAGTGGGTTTACATGATTTTCTTTTTCGCTTTTATATCGAGTTTCACTTATTGTACAATTGGCATCCATTTACAACCATACAATGTCAATGCTGCATTCATATACAGGGCAACTGTTTCACTTATTTGATTTGTTTCCATGTTTCTTTCGTGCTTTTGTTATTCGATGCTTTCAAATGATACTTATTCAACTTATTCATGGGTATTACAACATATTACGACGTCAATCTTGCGTTGAATTTCAAATTATGCATTTTTTATTAAGAAAAAACAAAGACAAAGTAGGTTTAGAAGTAGAAGAATATTTGGATATCATTGGCAATGATCATGTATGAAATCTATAAAAACATTATGTGACTAAATGTAAACATTGCAATTAACAAACAACGTCTTCTTAGCTTGTCAAAATAGGATTCAGAACACCCACGTAGACTGAACTTGAAGAACTTGAAATAGATTGATAATAAAATGCTTTAATCACATTTCAGTTTAATGTGACACCTTGGTTAATAAATTGCCTCAGCTTGTTTACACTTTGCCAAGAAGTTTTGCGCCAACATGAATTGCCAAAACGCCGTCCTCTTCGTATTGACCCAAGGCTACGGTAACATGGCCATGTTCAACAAGCACCATTTTACCTGAACATCTACCATTAATGAAATCACCAGAGATGACATCGCAGTAAACCCCAAGCGGCAAAGTACAAGGCAAAGTGGAATTCAAGTCCCCGGATGTTGTAAATGCAACAAAACCATGATTCTCCAATTCGAAAGCTATTTGATTATCATCATTAGTCCACCAGCTGGTTAGTTTCTTATCTTTGCAGACATTTCGGAACTTAACCATGTTGTAGATTTGTCGCCAACGATGTTCACAGACCCATCCGTTGGAGCAAGTACCATCTGAATTAATTCCTGACAGGCACATACAAACTTGTATGATTTGTTTATTAGCTTGCGTTGGCACTTACCAGGAGATATAATATTCCCATTGCTATCAGCAGGAGGTCCTTGATCTGGCCAATCAAAAGCAAAACTAGACATAATCTTAGTAACCTGATAATAAGGATGTGCCAACATGAAAGCAATTGCTTGTTTATACTGTTTAGCGACTTTGTAGTTCAAAATATCACCACCGCCAGCACCATGCCCACGTTGGTTATCGTGATTATCAACAAACACTATAGTTTCATTCGTATTCAACAATCCCCAAGATGGTCCCCAGCTGTTCAACCACTTTAACTGATTGTAACCTCTAAACACTCTACCAATTTCAGCCCCAAACTTGAATTCGGTCACAGAGGCTAAGCCAGTATATTGATCCCTGCTTACCACCTCGTGACCTAAATCAATTACCTCTTGGTAAATATAAGGACGGGCATTTGGAGGATGTCCTAGAGTTGTATTCAGGTTCTTTAGATGATGATAAATTACTTCAAGATCAATAGGGTGCATATGTTTTGCAGCATCAATTCTAAACCCAGCCACACCCAGATCAATCAATTTGTTTAGGAACTGCACGATTTTCTCCCGCACGTACTCTTTACTTTGATTGAGATCTTTAAGTCCAACCAACTCACAGTTTCGGACTTGGTCTGGATTGTTGTAGTCATGAAGAGCGCAACTGTCATGAAAATCCCAAGCACTGTAAGGGACAGCTGGGTAGTCCTTGTTATTTGGTCGGGCTGTACTCCCATCTGTTCCTGTCGCATGGTCTGCTGGTCCAGTCATATGGTTGATGACTGCATCGACGTATATATTAATACCCACATTTTTACACCTGTTGCAACAAGATTTAATTACAAACAATATGAACTTTTATTATTCCAATTGGTTTACCTCCGAACCATGTTAGAGAATTCCAGTTCATCCCCAGACCGTGTCTTCAGATTGTAACTGATGGGTTGATAACGTTCCCACCAGGGTCTATTCCCATTATCTTGTCTTACAATTATATTTTCCGAGACTGGGGATACCTGGACGTTGGCAAATTTCAATTATTATCGCTATGCACTAGTCGTTAGAGTTGTAGTATTATGCTCTTGTTCACCTGAATACCAGCGTATCCTATATGCTGCAGAAACCTTTCGCATTCGACAGCAATATCGTTCCACTTCCATTCGAACATATGAATGATGGTATTTCTGCCATGGTGGAAATGCGCGTCTTTGTAACCCTGACTGACAGCTACCACCCCCAGTAGTAATGCGTACAATGTTACCATCATTTCCCAGTTGATTTATTGATTCGTTTGAGTTATTAAACGTAACCTAAACGATAAGCACGTGGTATTGATATGATGCATTGTACTTGCCTCTTGATAAGATATATTAATTGCTCTCAACAGTCAACTACATAAATCAATAACAAATAGAAATGGCAATATTATTGCAGGTGTGTCATCAACCAATATATGACAACAGAATGACTACTACATCTCCAAGATCATCACTGGTCAAGTTGGGATTGTATCCAAAGCAAAAGTCTTTAAAGATTATGATTTTGGGACAAGGTGGAGTTGGAAAGTCAGGTATTGTATCCTAACGACTTCAAACTAAGAGTTTGCTTCGTGTGTTTTGATCATTTCCAATCTTCCCTAGCAATGGTTGTACGATTTATAACGAAACGTTACATTGGCGAGTATGACCCAACTCTGGAAAAAGTCTACACTTTCCATTCTGTCATCGACAACGAATTAATCTACTTTGATATTTTAGATAGTGCTGGGCAACGAGATGTAAGTTATCCAAACAATCCAAAGTGCAATACAGTGTATTATATACTTAATTTGCAGGAAAGTGAGTCAAATTCATTGGAAGCAAACATTCGGTGGGCAGAAGCTTTCATCATAATGTACTCAGTGACAGATAAATGTTCCTTCGACGAGTGTTACCGCCTTAAATTCCTCATAAACTACAACAAGCGCAGAAAGCGCCTTGGAGGTGGCAGCACTTCTGCTAAAGATAACTGTCCAGAAGTTCCGGTTATCTTAGTGGGGAATAAAATTGATCAAGCTGAAGAAAGGATGATTTCTTCGGAGGAAGGACAACGCAGGAGTAAAGAAATCGGTTGTGTTTGTTTCCATGAAATCTCTGTTAGAGAAAGTATTGAACAGGTTATCCTCTTTTAAATTTCCCAAGGAATATGAATAAGTCGTTAAGTTTCAGGTCTGGTCAGTATTCCGAGATTGCACACGTTTCTGGCGCGTTCTATCAAAATGTCCCCCTAAACTGAAACGCTCATGCAGCGACAACAAAGATGTAATTTCCCCGGAAACAATTCGTTTGCTCTGTTCCGCATTGTCTCCCAATAGTGTAGGCTGTAAGTCTTCCAGCGGGGTGTTTGGAAGACGATGGACTGAAGGTGAATTAGACGAAGCGGAAGAGGATGGCATTGATCAAGATAAAGACAAGTCAGTGGATGAGAGTGAGTTGCCTTTTAGAGGTAGAGCATCCACCGATGGACATTTAATGCAAAAGACGTGGAAATGGAGGTATCCGCCACCTACTTCAAACCCACAATTAGCTTATTATCCTTCCAGATCCGAGCGCAGGATGAGTATATCAATGAGGGGAAATAACAATAGTTATTGATTGATTGTTTGATGTGTTGATCGTGGTTGCAACTAATAGGGTGCTATTTACAGTTGATTGTAATGGGTAATGAGTAATGGTTTCGCTGCTTTAATTCTAAATGTGCTATTTGTATGTTATTTTAAAATTCTGTGATCTATGTTATACATCTGGGCGAATATATGAAGTAAATTCATGCGGTTTGCGATGAAATTATTTTTTTACAGAAACGAAACCATTTACAGCACATCAACAAAGTCTGAACTTATTCTCATCAAGACTGAATTCTATCTTAATCTTGACTTAATTGTGCAATGATTATAAAGGTCAGTGTTGTTTATTATGTGATTCAGCTCATGCAGACATGCCAGCAACATATGTTTTCAGGTCGAAAAAATTCTACATCATATTAATTCAAATTTGCAGTTTAAAATTTCATTCAAATAATAAGAATATTCTTCTTTCGTGTAACTATATGTCTATGACTTAGTAAATGAATAGCATAAATTGCCATACGTTTAGTGCGTGATCTGCGCATTTCCATCAAATCGATCAAACTAACAAGAAGCATATTTGTAATGACAATCTGGTTTCCTTTTAGATTAGCAAAGTGTAATACAAAGTTCTACTCTGGAATTATGTGATGTTATCTCCATCTGGAGCAATTTACTCATTGAATTGGAACTTTGCAACACGCATAATTAAACTGATATCATTCTATCAGCTTGCTTGAGTACTCTCAAAAACAATGCTGGTTTATCATCAAAATCAAGTTGCTTTTAGCTTGTAGATAGCAGGCTTTCTCTAATAAAATTGTGTAATCTTTTACATGTAGTTCTTTTCCAATGAACATTTCAATGATTGCTAACTTACTATTGTTCTGAGGTTTGCCTATATTAAAAACATCACTATTTGCACACGGCGGCAAACTTGATTCGATTTGTTTCACTTTGAATTTACTCTCTGATTATTTACTCTAATCAAAGTCCGATGCTTAACGCACTTAGACCACAATATGTACTAATGCTCACTAAGCGCACATCCTATCTGGTTGTCACAAATTAGTCATGTTGATGAGAGTTGTAGTCGTTTGCGAGTCTTCCAGTTGTGGAACGCTCACACTGCGACTTAGTCACATTGCAACCAGCGCTACGAGCGGATATTGATAACAGATCGACTAGTGCGTTAAGGCAATCACGTTCAAAGACAACGAATAAGTTACCAGAACAAGTATTTGTTGATATCATCAGTTGGTTAAGAGTGTCTTCAATCATAGTACTACGTTCAACTTTATCTGAATTCCAAGTGTGATAGTCAATGTTGCGGGAATTACAAGATACCGAAATAATTTCGTAATTTTTACTACAAACAACGTATGTGAATTTCGTATTTGTCTGCTGCGAAAACATCTACCAAATTTATTGAATGTAAGTGGAGCTACATTTATCTTGACTTTGTGTCTTAAGCTATACTAACGTAGAACATAAATTTAGATCAAGTTTAATAAACAATCCAGCGGAAATAGGTTTGTGTTTGTAAGTTGCTTCATTTGCTTAATCCATTGTGCGAATGGGTCATTTTTCCAGCACGATAAGTCATTAACAGTGATGTCGCGACGATTCTAATGGGCTCTTTTCTGATCGTTGTCAGCTAAGGTCAATTTCTGATAGTTACAAAATGACTCCGGTAATGGTACACAATGTGACTTGAAATAACACGGCTGTTTATTGATTCTTACAATTACAACGTGGTTGTATTAAAAATGCATCAATTATTTAATTAAATATAAGTACGTTGATTAAATATTACCTAAGCAAGTGTTTTGTTGTGATTCGCGTAAACTTCAACATGTTTTCTTAACCACAATAATTATGAGATACTCATGTAATAAACACTTGTAATTTATCATTTGAGAATGCTCGAAATTGTCCAAATGTCCCAAGTGAAGGGTTGTAATGAATAATAAGTTAAGCGCAAATTATTATGTTGAGATGATTTCAGTTATGTAACAAACGTATTTATGTTTATTTCAGGTTGCGTGTATTTATAAAGCGAATTAGTCTTAGCATGCCAAAGTGTAGTTTGTAAATCAACCAATATTTATTAGTATATCATTTTACTACTAATAATAACGGGATTTGGAAGAAAGGAGCGATGAAGCTTATAACACATCATATCATATGCTTAGCATCAATTATTTTATTGATGTTAAATTATGTGTATTGTCAAGACGAAGAAGAAGACATTAAAATTCGATCGGAATTGGAGTTGATTCAATGGGATTTACAAGATGAATGCTCGGATATGGCACGCAATGAGAAAATGTTTTTCAGGGGGGAATTTGCTGGACTGCGAGACAAGGTAAACTAGTTTTTTATTCACTTACTCTATAAATATCCATGTATATGTAGTTTCATATTTTACTGTTCACACTTTCTTGTTGTTTTATTCGTGGTTCCAAGTTCCGCCACTTGTGGAAGTTGGTAGAGTATTTGGTTTTTAAAGAAATCTGCATCCTTTAATGCAGCGCTACTGTCACAGCTTCCTTAGTACGTAGTTAAAATTTTGCGTTTCATTTAAATAGCTTGCTGATAAAATTACTTTAAAGCTTTGAACTTTAAAGAGAACTGCATTGGCTTTTAACGTATACTATCAAGTTTGAGTCAAAGTGTGATGCAAAAATCCCTGCAACTGGCAAACTATTGGACCTAGAAAGACAAAAATATTCATTATGTAGCCAAAGATTTTTTCCAACAATAGATGTTAATTAATTGTTTGTATTTCTTTTACAAATATTTTGCTTATTATTGAGCAATATTTTAAAGTTAGCAAAACGTGCCTTGGAAAATTCACCCTAGCCGAAAAACTAACAGAGATAGGTTGGCGAAAAGTATATCCTTACATAGCCAAAGAGTTTCTATAAATATAAGTGTCTTTTAATTGCAAATAGGTTAATTAGAAATTCGATAAAATAGCCCATCAAGTTGAGCAATATTTTAAATTTTGCAAAATACGTGTGGAAAAATTTGTTGTAGCGACAAAACTAATAAAGCTAGATTGACAGAAAACAAATTATTTTGTAAAAAGTATCTACCACAATGTATAATAATTAATTACTCATAACATAATTAGAAATGCATCCAAATCGGGCCTAAGTGTTAGTATTATTTCAAATTCTACAAAACACTCGTTGAAAAGTCTGCCATAACGTAAAAACTATTAGTACAAGATGGAAGAAAGGTTGTTCATTTTGTAGTAGAAAATTTGTTCTACCAATATTTGTAAATTAATTATTACAACCCTAATTAGAAGTACTTGAAAATTGAGGTGGAAATCTGATATTTATGTGAAAATTTGCTTTATTTTGTGTACTACTTTTGCAGTGACAATTAACTCTTTGAAAATGTATTAATTATTATTTTATGTATTAAAATTTATTTTAGTTTGACGTTGCTTAAAGCAAAAGTACAAATATTAGAAATATTTTAAAATTAACATCAAGTTCTTAAATTTTATTTTAAATAAAGTTTTCTACTTTACTCCCTACTGAAACGAGGTGTTGAATCTATGGATTACAAGATGGCGCGTCCTATACTGTTTTAGAGTTAATAAACTTTTCGAATTTTTGCAAGGCTAATTTTGCGTCATCTACTTTTAATATAGCAATGTTCTAAATGTAAAAAAGTTACTTGTACTTATAAGAAAATTATTTAGGCAGCGCTGTCCTCATAGTTCTTGTCGTTGCTGAAAAGCGTGTTGCTAAAAATAAATTACGTGTGTAATTCAAATATGTTCAAACTAATTCCTTAATGTTCATTATAGATTAGAGGTGAAGTAGATCATGCCAATTTCCTTCGTTTGCATTCTCAACGCCTCAAAGCCTACAATGAAATTCCTTACGAAATGCAACGCAATTGGACTTTCTTCACAAAGTGTGGCGATGTTCTTCTAAGTGCTGATGAATTTAAAGCTGTAGGTCTTACACAACCCATGGTCAACTCAGTCCAATAAAACCACATTCTTTTGTTACAGTTTATGGTATTTGCAAATAAAAATCTTGAGTTAAAGTTGATAGATAAAGTGGTATTTCTTGATGAAAATGGTACTAAATCAGTTTTAAGCGAACAAGGTAATTAAAACAATACAACTAGAACTGTTAAACTGTTAGGATGTGATTAATTGCCCAAATTATTTCCTTTGTAGATGTAATGAATGAATTAGCAACACGTCGTAGTGCAAAAGAATTGAAAGATATTTGGATGAAATGGGAAGCAGGCACTAAACCTTTCAAAGAATGGTATCATGATGCTTTGAAGATGGTTCACAAAGCAGCACTCGCAAATGGTAATTTTCTTGGAAACAGCAATTAAATGTACCTAATACAATTTCCAATTTGTGTTTTCAGACTATAATGATATACAGAGTTATTGGGAGATGCTTAGTGAAGTGCAAAGTGGTTATGAGTTGGGAGAAACACTTTTTGAAGCTGTTCAACCATTGTACAACAAATTACACAGTTTTGTTCGTCTTCGTCTTAACAAGCATTATAATACAACATATGAAACATATTTCCCTACATACCTTACAGGTAGTTACTGACAACCTGCTGATGTGCCTTTCAGGTCTTCTTTATATATAACTTGCAGGTAGTTTTCTTGGTGACGATTGGTCCAATCTCGCTCCAATTCTTCTCCCAAATCCACAACTTTATTACGACGTAAAAGTAGAGTTGGAAGCTCGCGACATCGAAGATTTTTACAAATATGCTGGTAATATGAGTAGGAATCTTGGGTTTGGTGAGTTTATCAACTCAGTATTCTTCAAGAAGGGACACTTTAAAGCGCAAAGTTGCGAAACTCGTGTTTTTCATTATTGTTCAGAACAATATTCCAGGTAATTATTTGTCTTACTCTATGTATAAAGTCCAAGTGCACAAAATGAGCTTGTTTTTAGTGTGGAAACTTGCAACGCTACAAATTTAGCAACGTATCTTGATGCCTACGAGACAACAATGGAAGTTGGCTTGACAAAAGTAAACTTCCACGCTAAAGTGTACCAAGATTTAAGATTCTCATCAGTTTTGGAAGGTTTAAAATTTATGGCAAGTCTTATAAGTGTTAATGGAATGCTTCAGAATAAAATAATTCATCCTACTTCTTTCATTGATCATGTATCAGGTGAAGAAAATAAAATGACATTTCTGATACTATTGGCTTTGAGGATTTTACCAAAGATTGCTTATTACCATGCCATGGATAAATTTAGACTAGATCTTTTGGAAAATCATGGGGAGGTTGAAGATGTATACAGGAAGCACATGCAAGAAGTAATGGGATTGGTAATTGTGGATGAAAGAGGTGAGAAAGTATCAACAAGTGCATATTTAAGAGATGAGATGATTTTGTTTAATAAGCCATACTTAAGGTGAGTTCTACTTTTATAATAATTAAGTAGAAATCAGCATATATTTATATTTCAGTAAAATGTTAGGACAATTCGTTCAATTCCAACTATTCAACTACTACCAAATTGATCTCTTTGAAGACATTGATATCTCAACTCTTTTCAACAAGGACACAAGATTTAAAGACTTTATCTTAAATATTCCTAATTTGGATGCCCCCGAACTTCTCAGCTACTACTACAACATTGATGAAATATCCGAATATCCCCTGTTAACCTTCTTTGCACCATTAGCAGAGTACTTACAAGTAGCTCCATTGGATCAATTAGAATACAAACTAAAAACACCCAAATTTATCCGAACAACCACCACAACTCCAAAACCAAGAACTAAAAAGCCAACAACAAAACCGAAATCACTTCTACAAGGTGGAAGCCTTTCAAGGAAAATGACCTCTAGTGAAACTACACGAAACATAGAAACTAAACTTGATCAATCTCAATCTGTGAAAGTTGATATGAAGTCAGAAGATGCAGTTCCTAAAGATGATGATAACTTGATACCAGTTCAAAACAATGCACACTTGGGTATTTATATTGGGGCAGGAATTGTTATTGCTACTTTAGCGATGATTGCGGCTGCTTTTATTGCACAACAGCGCAGAACTCAACGAAATAATCGTAGATATAATGCATGAGCAGAGTTTAGTAATTCAATCGATGATTGTTATTTATTTTGATTACTCTAGGTGCTCCTAAGAGTCGCGATAGTTGTGATATTTATTTCATTTACCTGCCATTAATGTCTGTTATTTAATTCTACTAATAACTAGATCCCGTTTTAAATCGTATAATATTTGGATATTAATACAAATGATGTCTATCTGTAAACCGTAATATTGTTCAATGAGACATCCAGAGTATAAGTTTATAAACATTGATTATGAAATATAATCTACTAGGTATTCTCTATCTTGTTCTTGTCCGGATCTATAACTAAAACTCCTGCTTATTCTGTGAATTGATTTAATTTGCCTTCGAGGTGGTTTACGTTTACATCTACACTTCGCACATAAACAAGCTGAGATTAGGCCAAATATATACGTACTACCTAATGTAATTGAAGTTATCAAAACAGGGGAAGTCTCCAACACTTTAACAAGATAATGTTGATTAATTTCAGGGCATTCACTTTCTTCTACATCTTGATCAGTAATAATGTCTCTCAATATCCAACTTGTTTCATTTTGGTTTAGGTAATTGTCATTATTATCACCCCAAACAATGAACTTTCCTCTTTTCTCATCATTAGAAGTATGAGCTTCGACTATTTCAACATCTGAAAAGTCTCCAGGCGATTTCATGCAATCTGATTTATGATTGATTTGCTTAATATTTAACTCATCCAGAAAATCATGGAGATTGTCACATTTAATGCTGTTATTCTGTAACATAATTTCCTCTAAATGTTGTAAATGTATTACGGTGTGAATATCAATGCGGATTATGTAGTTGTTTGATATATCAATAGATTGTAAGTTGGGCATTTCCGAGAGAGTGGATTCGTAGAAATGTGGAAGTTGACAGTGTGATAAATCCAATATCTACAAACAATTCTGAGCCACAATTCAATTATTTCAAAATGAGATTATTACCTGAATTGTCTGACTCTCAAATAATGGAATATTTTTTAATGCTCCTAAATTATTGTGGTTCAAATCGACTTGCTTTAAATGCTTAAAGTACCAAAACCATTCTGGTAGAATATACTGCAATGCGTTGTGGGACAAATCTAGGATTTCCAAGTTTACAAGTGGTTTCAATGCAAATATACCAATTTGTCCAATAAGATTATGTGATATATTAAGTGTGTTCAAATGGTCCAGTTGAAAATTCTAAATCAAAAGTATATAAAATAAGATAACGAGTTTATTTTATGTTTTATCTGCTTACATCAAACTCATTATTATGAATTTGTCGCACATAATTATAAGAAACATCTAATATCTCTGTTGTATGTGGAATATTGTCCTTTATATTAACTAATTTCTTCTCCCTACACGTTGCTTTCCGTAAGCCTCGTTCATGACTACAAACGCAGCTTGGTGTACACTTAACTTCAATGATTTTCACTCTTGGATTTGTTTTCTTTGTAAGAAAACTTGGCGTATTTGAATTTACATCCTGCACTATACATAATAATAATAGCACCATTAGTATAGTTAATTGGTTGTTGGTGTAAAGACAACTTATTTTTTGTTTCATCATCTTGATGAGCAAGACTAAACAACTTGTTCGTATCTACTATGTATCTGTGCACGATGAGCATCTGTACAGCGCTTATGTGATAAATGTTATCTTTGTATGATAATATTTTTAATAGCAAGCAGGTGATATCAAGTGTGATATTTTATTTGTATGGTTGAGACACTCGAAATATAAAGAGAGAAAGATGGGAGATGTCCTGTTTAGTATAGAACGAAATGCAATTCAGCGTGACCATTGCGATACGCTTGCATAGCGTTTATCAGTTGCACTTCAATCGTTGGGTGGTGCGCATGCACAGCTCGTGCTTAAATTTTAATAAAATTGAATTAAAAACAAACGTCACAAAGAATCGTGATAGGAATTAATTCTTAGTTGAGCAAATCTATTCATTACTTCAGTGCAAGTGGTAATTTCTCAGTGTTCGGTGAAGTGCTAGTGATGATGCAAATCAGCAATGTACTTTTCTTAAAAAACGATGCAGAAAATAGCAGTTTGTATGCAAACTAATAGTGCTAGAATTAATTTATTAATACCAATCGATAGTTTAGGAGTGGCGCTTTCATTTGCAATTGTTTAAATAATTTGGAAATGGGATAAAATCAGACTCAAAATTGTCAATTCTTGCAATGTGCACAATATATGTGTTTTAATTGTTTGAACAATTGTGTTGCATTAGACGCATGCATAGGATTTCAGAGCGTTGGAAATCCACGAGTAGGTACTGGAGAAATCGGTTGCGCGTGAGTGGAACGGAGTGCGTACTATGCTCTGTGTTTAATGTTCGAGCGGATGCGCATTAGACAAGACAGCAGATTTTGGCCCGCGCGAGTCGCCAAATAAGCCAGGTATGCCGCGAGATGTGCGGTTTGTTATTGTTTACATTTAAGGAACGAATTGCGAATACGTGCCCACTTGGTTGATCAGTTATAGATCGCCCGTCGCATAGTGCACGCCTCATCTCTTCGTGTTTAGTTCTGTTAAATACAACTCGGTAAACGTGGCGTAACAGACATAAATTATTTTGTGGTGTCTTACTTGAGTGTAATTAAAAAGTATTAAGGGTACCGTTCGTGTTAGAGATTATATTCTAGTACAATTTAGAGCTCATTATTATAGTCTGGAACCAGAAATCAATAACAATTTGGTAATTAAGGTTAGTTATATAAAATATTATAATTGTTTTGAATGAATGTGTTACATAAGTGAAAACAACTTTAATTGGGGTATAATATATTTTCAGAAATTGCCGGAAGGAATAGGAACCAAAGACTATGATCCTATTTTCAAAACCAGTGTGCTTTTCACCCATACAGGTCGCCGGACAAGATAAAAGTTCTTTTCAGAATTACAATATTCTTTGAATAAGAAGTTACTTAAAAATAAATTATCTTAACCTTTGAATTGAGTCTTCTTTGGTCATTGGCACGGTTCAGGAATGCGGAGCTAGGCGTGGGAACTCTGGGTTCCATTCTTAACTCTATTCCGTACAATATTAGATTTATGAAAATTCCATAAATGCAATAGAAAAAAAAAACAAATCAAAGGATTCTCATATTCCAAGTTCAATTTTATTTATTTATTGTTAAAAATGTACACATAAATATCTCAGATGACACACGGTCTCTATGCCGCGATTTGGCTTGGTGTTGTGCGCCGAGGTGTCGTGCCCCAGTGGTCTTGGGTTCGATCCACCGCTCTGGGAAAGGTTTTACAGAAAGTTCGAAAAATTTCAAACTACATTGGACTCATGTAAAGCCAATAAATTAATAGAATAAGTTGACTACGGTTAAAAAAGACTTGGAAGAATTCTAATATTCCAAGTTTCAATTTGTTCAATGTGCTTTAAGATTTATAGTATTAAATATATCAAATGATTGCAGCCCTGTAGTCAGTAATGTGGCTCAAAGGCGTGACGCTATGTGTGGTATTCCGGAGGTCCTGGGTTCGGTCCTCAGCTCCGGAAAAGGCGTTTTACAGAAACTTATAATGACAGAACACATGGGTGTTGTTCGTCGGTCAGGATGGGTCTTCGCCGGCTTGGCCGGCGAAGACCCATCATATAACGACTTCGCCGGCTCTGCCGGCGAAGTCGTTAAAGAGATCGCGCTTCGCGCGATCTCTAAGACAG
>JAODGC010047139.1:16509-28338 GCA_027574925.1 Ecitoglossa quadriceps | reverse complement strand
GATGACCTTCTAATAGAGCTAATATTCGACATACTTAACTCTTCACTGCGAGCCCAATAAGAAGATAAGTTTTCAAACCGATACCAACACTAAATAACATGTTAATATTCTTGGAAGGGTTAGCAAAGTAATGTCGACCTCTGGTCGAGAAAGCCAACCTAACACTCCTACGTCAGCAACAATCAATTCTTAAGTAGCTTGCTCTATCTGCAAGGAAAAAATTTCACCACAAATTTATAAGGCACTTTGCAAGTTCTTCTAGACTCCGGGTCGGATGTAAATCTGATAATCCGAGCCGTAGCCAAATATCTGTGCCTACAATTAAGCTAACCAACGGTTTAACACTGTTAGAGGCAAGACCATAAACGCCAATCACAAAACAATATTCCTAATAAACTTCCGCGCGTCAAAATTTATTTTAGAAATTGAAGCCTGGATGTTTCCCCACGTGGAAACAACAATTCCCATCCAATTCATACTATTTGATTAAGCTCCAATTCCGAATGAGATTGTTCTCACCCTTGCCGACCCAAATTTAAAGTAGATTTGTTATGAGAAAACACCACAATCCTCATTGTATTACGAGATGAACGCAAGGTTATTAACGGAATCACTTTTATGAACACCGTCTTTTTTAGACAGCGGGAGGTCAAATAAATCTGCACCCCAATTAAATAGGCCACCTGCCCATCGCCAACCATCATCAATTGCATAATACTACCACCCGAGCGTCAATTACAATTGACTCCACAGCGAAAAATATGACTGAGATGGTCAAAGTAACAAAAGCTGGAGATAAAATTTTTGAGAAGGAGGCCGAGGCGGCGGCGGTACAGACAGTACCAAGAAAACAAAAAAAAAAACGGCAGATCTAAGAAGCATCTAGCGGAGCCCCAATCGGGTCCAAAAACAATAACTTCTGCTGCTGAGAAAAAAACAATCGAAGAACCTGCCACAACTATGACCACAGCTGTACCGGCAACAAAGGAAAAATGTTAGATCCCCCGTCGATTTACGAGCTAGTCATCATCAACAATCATCTATCTCTGCGTTTAAAAAACCCACAAATTACATCGTACGAACTGCCACATTAAAAACCCAGTCGGGGTGCGTCTCCCGCGTAAACAACAATGATGCATGACACCTCCTATTCAATTGTTTCTTGTTTGCATTCACTCAAATTTTTTTTTAATATTGGTATACAATGATAATTTTATCTGGGTTGGCACGTGCACAAAGGCTCGGATGAGGAATGTTTGTGCAAAAGTAAACGAGGCAAAGTAGTATGGGTAGTAAATAATTTATATTTGGAAGATGACTAAAACAAGTAAACATATTTCAATTTCTAGATAAGCAAATAATGACAATGTAATGTTTTTTTAAATAAACCTTCTATCCTTGTATTGCTCAAGTTTGGCTTTACGTTGGAATGTATTCACTGTACTTAACTTAACTAAACAACGTTCTCATATCCAATAAGTAAATCTGTTGCTGAAAGTTCATTTCCTCTACTTCGCATTTAACTCTGCACGTAATATAAATTAGTTCTGAATTTGCACAACCGACGTTTGGCTGATAAATAAACTTAATATTATCAGTAATGTTTATTAACCCCATCCTGTCTCGCACCTTTTTAGTCTACACTTACAACAGCTCAAAAACGTCAGATTTTTAACCACACGATTGTTTCGGTCGTAACTTACGTCCTAGGCAAAATCTATGCAAAGGAAGAAATTTGGACAACGCTAAAGTTTGCATGCAATTTAAATCATTAGATCAGAGATTTAACCTGCTTCGATCTGTGGGAGGTTTAGGTTGAAACTAGAATTTAATTAATATTGCTATTTATAGATGCACCCAAAATTGAAGAAAATTGTGCTAAAATTAAAAAAAAACTGGACAAAGCTGGCCGTCACATTACAATCAGCGTCTTTTACCAAGTGCTCAAAAATAGCAGATGGACGGGAGGATCCATGCAACACCAACCAAATACATAGAGAACATCAAAGCCGCAGGCATCAAGGGTCGTCTGGCAACTTGGACCAAGGTGGCATAATACTCCAAGTGAGTAGTTAAGCTTACCAACAAAATTTCATTCCCTGCAGCTGAAGAAATTTCCACTAGCTTAGCCAAATGCTAATACACTAATAATTGCAGCTGCCAAAGATCAGCAACAGTTGGTGAGAACTCATAGTAACTGCCAAATAAAGTACAATAAGACGGAGTCAGCATAATACATTTCTAGTGCGTGCATTAAGCAGCATGCTACGACAATATTGTCAATTACCTTCTCTGGGAAATAATGTACGCAGTGTGCGCACCTGAAGAAATCATTCACAGCCTCAAACGCAACAAGGCTATCCTAAACATTGTTTTTACAGCTGGCAATGACAAAGCAATAAGAATCTGGGCTTGTTTCCCAATAATCACCAACTGCAACACAACAAGCCAGATAAAGTAATCTACACGAAGCAAGTCAACATAATAAGAACCTATGCCTTTAAAGCTTAAAAGCGGAAAAGCTTAAGCGAGTGCAATACACTGTAAACTCTTTGGAAGCGATAAACAACACAAACTTTGAGGATGCCCCGCGAGATTATAAGTTTATAAAATGTTTTATTTCATGTTTGTATGTTTGCATATACGAAGGTGTATATTTTTTTTTAATTCTACTATAATTATTACAGTACGCAATCTTTAAGATAAGAAATGAGTTCTTGCATGCGATGTAGATATATCTAGATATAGATATAAACAAATGATAACCTATAGCAGACCTTATAACCTCAAAGATTACGCTGTTCTAGATGAAGTTTTCAGTAGATGGTAGTTACACAATTTTCAATATCTTGGATAAGTTAGAAAATATTCACAATCTGTAGTGTCTTAATTAAAAAGTCAAAACAAAGGAAATAGAAAGAACCTGGTATGAAGAAAAGGTACTGATCATTAGAGGTAAGATAAAAGAGAAAATACTAGAAGAAATAAAAAGTATGTAAGGGTCGAAAACAGCATGAATACATTTGCGCGTCATTTGCGCTCCAGGTGTAATTTCTTAAGAACAAAAATATTATAAATATTAATATTTTTTGACTTCCTAATCAAATTTTTCTTCGGGCAAAATGATTGTCGCGTTTTATGCGACCCCTCTGTTCCACCCACCAACGATCGATTAATGTAGGTTGCGTGTTATTATTTTTGTACAAATTTTGCTCCTTTTGTGCTAGCATTCACGCGCTATATAAAGAGTCACATTCTACTTTGCATACACCGAGTATGCGACATACTCATGCACGCTGATTGGGTTATCATTTGAGTGATGGTATCATGCCGTGGTATTTGCGTTTCTGTTTTTTATCCGCGCACCCTATGTATTACAGCAACAAAAATTTGCGTCTATTGTATGCAACCTACATTACATCATATTTCAGCCTGCAAACTACACCAATCCAACAAAAACAACAACTTTAAATAGACAACGCCAAACTCAACTGCAGGTTAATACAATCGAAAAAGGTGTCATAATATTACATTTATTGGCATTGATATTTACAAGCACACATCTGTCATTCGATGAAGTAATATGCAGCAATAAAGCTCAATGCACAAATGGAGCTTCCTTGTTTCACTCTCTGTTTACTTCACATTTTGGCATGCAAACACCCAGATATGATGATTACTTACGTGTTGATTGTATCTTGCCGCCGCTACTAACTAACAATTCACTTGCTGACATTATTCCTTACCTTACAGTGGATTAGTGGCATTTTAATAATTATAAGTATTTTATTCTCACCCCACGTTACTTGATGTATGCGCGGGTGTGTTGAGGCAGTAAGCAAAAAATCATCTTGAATGGCATCAACTTTCAAATCCAAAATCGTCTGTCTATATCGATCGTTTTCCTTTTTCATTTCACACCGTGTATTGAATATATTATCCGTGTTGACACAACCGTAATTCCCTCCGGCCACAACGATTACCAAAGAAATCGTAAGGGTAATCGTGTAAATAATATTCTTCACTAGTTTATGCTGCCTTGTGCAGAGTATCCCAGGCGTAAATATAACCTGTGCAGCAATTCAATATTGTTTAACGAGTCAATATTATATATATCAATAGAACTTTTGTTTACATATTTGTATACATATATTTTGTTTATATATTCCAGGTTTTGAAATATACATGCTAATAGGGTGTGCTATTCATATTTTCCTGAGTAATATCAATATTTTCTTTTTATATTCTTGCTCTTATCTCTATAGGCAACTGGTGATTCCATTGACGTTGAATTCTGTTTGCCACTGACATTATCTGCATGTTGTATCCTTCCGAGCTAAGTTAGCTTTGGATTTTTTTATTTCTAACAATCTTAAAATAAATAATAATTATGTAGTCTATCTTTTCTTCTATTCACTATCTCTATATTTCTCACTCCTGAAACCTCTTTTTCTTGCTACACTCACTCACTCCTCTCCATGCGCTTTCTTAACTCCTTCACACTCTCTCCCTCCCGCGAACGCACACTCTTGCACCAGGGCTCTCACTGCCGCTCTTTCTTGGTTCACACTGCCGGTCTTGCCATTCCGCACGCTCTCTCTTTATTATTAGACAAACTAACCATAACAAACCAACTAAACATAAGATACAAATAAAATCGTCTACAGTTAACTGGTTAATTTTATATATAATTATTTGTTTAATTTTTCTTTATTTTATCTGTTTTGTTGATTATTGCATTGAGCTGAATTTTTGCGTTTGTACTTCATATTTGTGTTGCATGAATTTGTTAGTTTTGGGAAGGAATTTTCTTTTTAATGTGATAATCTATATGTGGTTTATAACCGCATTAAAATTGTACAAACGTCTTTAATTAAATATTGAGTTGAAATTTGCAGTTATACAATTAAATTAACCTGGTTTTCTTGCTGGTAATCTTATCCCCATATGTTATATCAAATATTTAAAAGTTCAGTGGTCAGAATTCCTACCTGTCACGCCTCTCATTGTATAAATATCCAACTGAAATTATTTGGAACATGCGGCTGTGCTGCGAGGTAGAATTATTTCCTATCAATTTAATATTTCTCTGGGTTTGTATGAGTTTCAAATTATGCTTGCTGGTATAACTTTTGACTTGCTGGTTTGCTAGACCTGCGGTCACCCGAACTTCGGTATTTTATGCTTACATGTCTGGCAGTTACAATTATGGAGTAGGTCAATAAATTTATTTCCACATTCCTCACTTAACGCATAAAGAAAGAAAAAAAACGTGGACAGGTCTAAAGACTTCACAGGGAGATTTTCCATGAGATACTCTTGCAACAAGGAACCATAATATTTGTATGATAAGGATTTTAATTCGGGGATACATTCTTTACGTTTTACATTTTATGCTGTAATTTCATTTTTGTTCTACAGTAACTAAACATTAAAAATTTAAATAGTTCGGCAATATTTTGATTATAAGGGATCAAAACACTAAAATTATAATTTAATTTTTTTGCTGAGATTTAAATGTTATGTAAAATGTCGCTTTTAATTTTTTATTCGGTATCCATATAAAAAATATATTGGTTTAATGAAATAATCCAACTAGGCATCCTGAATAATTCTTGTCATATAAATGTCTAAATTAATCTTGTAATGGCACTCTTAAATTCTAAATTCTAAATTAGTGCAAGTTTGGAAATTATGCATATGACTTATAACTTTATTTTAAGATAGAACTTTAATACAGAAAAATATAGGTTTGTTTCTTATAAGAACCTTAAAACTTGACTAGACAAGACTAGTTTTTCGAAATATATGTTATTTAAAAATAATAACAGAAATTTCATACTTGGAGGTTACAGATTTTCTAATATATGCGGTTACCATTATTTTGGCATCAACAAAACATAAAGTTAGCATACTGTTTACGTTTAATTATGTGCACTATAAAATTTTATTAATTAGTCTCACATAGTGTAATGTGAATAAAAATCTGAAAATACAACCGCAAATACGCGAGTTAGGTCATAAATTATCAATGACGTACATTATAATTAATCAATGCACACATTTGTCTATTGCACTGTGCCTCAAAATACAAAACATGCTTGCTCTCTGCTAAAAAAAAATATTTTTATCTAAAAAATCAGGTCTTCTGGGACAATAAATTTGTTATGAACAAGAACAAGTCTTTTAAAAACTTAGTCAAACATTTTGAAATTGTACACCAAATTTGTGCTCAGCATTGACACCCCGAATTTATATTATGTATTTGTATTGCGATTTTGCATTACGCATCCGGGTCGGGATTTGTAAAGTTACTTACAAAGCCGTAAAGCGCACTAGGGTTGTTCTAATATTTCCGACAGGGATTTTGCTGTGATAAATTTGTTTAAAATAATGCATCATTTTTCTTGACAACTATTTTTAGAAATATTCCACTATTGAAATAAGAGTGTCAATCCACTTTTCATATTAAGAATTTAGTATGATAGCAGTTGATGACAAAGCAACATATCTTTCTGCATACATTGTTTTTTAACTAAGTAGTAAGTGTTATTTTTGTTATTGAGCAAGTAATAATGATTAAAATTAGCTGCAATTCATTTGCTTCGAAATAATTTTAATAATAATAGGAAATGAATTAGAAAACATATCTTACGTATCAAAAACAAATAAAAGTTGTGGCAAAAAAATCGGAAAAAAGAGGATGTATCGCCGTTTAAAGTGCTTCTACCTGTGCTTATTTAATTAGCCTTTAAGGATGGTAACAGTAGTCCTCATATTTTACTGCTAGGATCAGTTAATATAAGACCAAAAGAGTGCAGCCGCAAGCATACTGACCCATTACCATTACCCATTACGATGGACAATTTACAGTTAGCCAGACCGAATGGGAAGTAATTTTTAACGAAACGTTTATCAAGGAAAATAGTAATTGACTAATTTCATCAAATCTGATACATATTAATATTGCGTGCGTATTTATAATTAAAAACTATTATATAGATAAAAAACAAATATTCAAAATATATATTCAATGCGACCATGCTTTATGCAAAGTTTTTAAATTTAGCGGTAATTTTAATGCATTCCCAGTAATTTGCAATATATACAGTAGTTGTAAAAACTTTTCGCATAGATTCGATATATGTCGGCCACTCAGGAGGGTTGAAAGGAGTGCATTAAAACAGAATTTAATAGATAGGAAGCCAAGTGCGATTTGTCGTAGAGATAAATACAATTCAAATCTAGGTGTATAGAAAAACAAAAATCTCACATAAGTTAGACCAGACACAAGGGAGAAAAATGAAACACGTTAGAAGTGCACCAGATGTTTTAATTTATATTTCAGAACAAATTGACATGATATAATTGCGGCGATAACATTAATGTGCACATTAATGCAACTGACAGTGAGGGTAGAAAGATTGCTCCACATACGCCCCAAATTTATTATTACGCGGCAGAAACAAGCATTAAATGCAGTGACAATGCGAGATTTACCTCTTTTACGAAAATGCTGTCGTCGCAGCAGGATGTCGCAACAATTTTAACTTGATTAGAAAAATTCAATAAATAATAATCAGGACTTGCCCAATAAAATTCATGCATGTTTACGCTGCGCTCATCTTTCTAAAATTATTTGCGGACATCGCAATAAGAACTATACTGGTAAATTTGTCAAAACATTTTTGAAGAAAGTGATTGCTTTAATGCTCAATTCGGGAAATATTACTCAAGACGACATACATATACAGCATTTGACAGTTCTAATCAACTCTAAATACAAATCACAAGCTTTAACTGCGGCCTTCAATTTTTCTTTACGTACGCCTCCTACACACAAAATGCAAAAAATAATATTCGCAAAAACGACAAATTATACATTTGGTTCAAATAGAAAACAATACGACGAAATATAAACAATGTTTTTATTGGACCGTTGTTAGCAAGTAAATTAAATAACACTAATTTTTGTGAAATTAACTCCTTGTTAATGATACATCCCTATTCTTCTTATTAAAACATTATTATACCGATACTTCTCTCTGGATACATTTTTCCATCATGGTCGAAAAAATAACGCAGTATTTTAGAAATTTGATATCCTATACAAAGAAAAATGAAAATCTCTCAATGCATCCAACATTTCGCAATAAACCAAGATTCTACGCTATCCCAAATCCGACCTTTCAAGAAACGTTTTAACACTCTAAAATAAAGTAATATCCTCGGGTACCTATATGTTCCAAACCCAATAAACCTCGATCTCCCTAAACAAAACCCTAGAAACCGTTAAGCACACCGTTATTGCACCGTTATTAGCTTGACCTCTCGGGAAATCCAAAGTAAACTTTTTTTGCCAATCATAGTCTCCAAAATCCCGCCAAGGGCCTTCTAAAGGCTTTAAATAGTGGGACAGGAAATGAGAGAGGGCAGTCATCCACCGGCAGACTTTAGCTTCCCTTTCAGTCATTTGCAGCGAGTCAGTCGTGAAGATCCACCACAGTCAGTTTTAGTTAGAAAAGATCAAGAAGCCTGCCACAACACCATCACTCCTCAGTAATCACCACGGCACGTCATCAGTCCACCGTAATCGCCAGCACGCAACTGTTTGCTGCTGGTACTCAAGTTTCCATAAGTTAATAACGCATTCTCCAATGCCCGTTCAAGCATTCAATGCAAAAGCAACTAAATTACTTGCCCCCCCGGCAATGTCGATGGTAATCATTGGTGCTTAGTGTAATGTGATCTGTTACTTTTATGTTCTAGATTCTTTATAGTGTTCCAAAAATGGCTGATATTTTAGGACTATGTCCAAATTGACGCACATAAAATAGCATCTCTAGCATATCCCAAACAGTCCGATAGTTATAATTACACCATATATTTTGCGGAAAGCGTTATAAACAAAACGTAACCGTTTAACTCTTAAAAATTTGATAATAAATGAATGCCAAAGGTCATGATCGATAAATCAAATTTGGTGGGCGCAAAAATGATTTATTTAGAAAAAGTAAACGTGTGTAAAAGTTGCGTTTAAAACTGTTTAATTACTATGACTTTAAAGTAGGTCTAGCGTAGTATCTGGAAATTTTCTTGGTTTTTCGATCCGAGGGCCTCTGACCCCAAACGAGGACAGTTATTAAAACGCTACAGATTATTGGATATTTCCAGCTTAGTGGTGAATCTTACACGCGGTGCCGTGGTCAAGTTGGGCTCTCTATATATAAAAAGAGAGTTAAAATAAGCTTTCTCTCTGTCTCATAAAAAATTTTCATTCAAAATGTAATAAATTATGAGTATTATTTTATTTTATTATTGTTATTATTTTATAATAAACCAATAAAAACACTTCCATTGAATATATATATTATATTATATTTTATATTATATATATTATATTTTATTAATATATATATAGTGTGGTGATAGTTTTCTTTTTAATTTTACTAAATCTAACTTAACCAACGTAAATTCTTTTATTCCATTCTAATTATTACTGTACAGCGTATACACATGACAAATAATTTGTTACATAGAATAAGGTTTCAGAACATGTAAATGTTACCAAGAGTGATAAAAAAATCTTCGAACCCTATACAATATTTTAACATAAAGTAATTAATTAATTAGCAAAAATAATATTATCTACAAATATTTCTTTATATTTACAAATTTGTGCCACAGCAGCGGTACTTTTTTTGACATGTCAACTAAAATATAGATTTTTTTGATTGATAACGTTGAGCAACAAAAATTAATTAGTTTAAAACAAGTAGTTTATCCCAAAATATTTGAATTTAATTCAAAGAATTCAAGATTTATTAGTTTTAGAAATGTTACTAGTGCAGACTATTAAACAGGTCATTTTTCCCCGTCTAATATTCAGATTCAACAAATAATACTAAATTGTAATTTTTAAGACTCAAACTTACCAAGCCAATATAATTCACAAATTGATGAAATTTTTATGCCTGGAGAAAATTTTAAAATGTCTTCAAGGTAGTGTTTTAATTTCTGACAATATATGGGTGCTAAACCTGCAGGCGCACAGTTGGCATGACAAAATTTTTGAGACTATAAAAAGCAGAAGAAAATATAAATCAAAATTTTGATAATTGCAAAAACATGTAATTTGGCTCGAAAAGGTCACATTTAACGTACAACTGCCTGTAGCAAAAATCCTGTAAATAATCCACTTAATAAATTAATAATATGTTTCTTAAAAACGTTAATTTGTACATGTGTTTATGTACCATTCTGTTTTTTAACATTCTATAGATTTGTTTGGCATAATTATTGCTATGTATGGAACTATGATAAAATGAGCACTTTTGACATACTGCATTAATATGCCATGAATAAGTTGGTTCACTGATTATTTTATGCGGCAATTGATTGGCAATTATAATAAATCTACCATAAGGCGCAACTCTAGATAAAATAAATCCCCGACCAGCCTCTAAAACAACACCTTAGCAGGTTTTTCATCAATACCTGTGGTTTTTCGGAAGGGCATATTGTGAATGATTTTACGGATTTCCTGCGGACCGGTGGGAGTCGGAGGTTCTGCTGTTTGCAAGTTTTGTTAAATTTTGGTGCATACCTGTCAGTGGAATCAAACATGTTTGGCTTGACTAACAATGTTCTGAAATTGGGATTTGAGCGTGCCTGCAAATAATTCAGCTTTTTCTGAGTTGGTGAAATAGTTGATACCGTTAACTTGCAGCATTGGGAGGGCTAGTTTTGGTTGCAGTCAGTTAATTTTTTGTTCTGGGATGGGTGTTTAGAGAATATAGGATTAAGATAATAATCGTAGTGTTTTAAAGAATGTTTGGTAGTAGTATTATATATTTTCATTGAATATCTTATTATTATAATATTATTATATAAGTATGTAATACAGAAGAAAACATGTACCATAAACCTCTAGACCACTGGAGAAAAAAAAGACCTGGTGAATAAATAGCTAGCCGCTAAGTGGAAAACATCAATGGCCGTTTTAAAGCTAATCGTAACATTCTTTTGCGGCCGTACAAGTCAAGCATTTGAAACAAAACTGGGACAAGATTACTCCCAAGTATATTATTATAAAAAGGAGCCCAAAAATAATAATAACAAAAACTCTGCATTATTCAAAGATCCAATGCGGATTATAGTTGAGCATGAAAATGACCAAGTACATATTAAATTAGAAAAAGCATGCATAAACAGCAAATTAGTTAAGAACTAGAACATGTCAAGTAACAATTAAGATGTGCGGGCAAGCAATCCAGAAACTCTGGTAAGCTACCGAGCTCACAACACAGATAACACAAACAGAAAAACCTTCAACAATAGTCAAAAATGAACCGGGAAATAATCGCGCAAGTTATTAATGTTGAAGAGACGGGGGCTGCCTGGTGGTTGCTTTACTAAGATGACCTATTTGAGACACTTTTTCATTAAATTTAATCTGTCCAAAGTACATAACTGAAAAATATTATTTGCACATTTACCGTTTATGGGTAGGCAATTGTAGTAATTTTCTCTGCTTGGTATGGTATATTTTCTACATTTGGACGGTTTGTACTCGCTAAACCATCCAACAAAAGTTTTTATTGGAAGTATTGGAATTGTTTTCCCTACACGGCTTTTTGCCATTCACATTTTTTAGGTTGGTAAGACCATTTTTTAAATAACATAATCTTTTTAAAGTTGATTGAACAACTTCAGTAATTATGCATTTTTTTAATTAGGGGCCTAGCATACTATCAATTTGTTAGTCTTCTCCCGCATAAAAATGAAATACACCCACTCCAACAATTTTATATCATATTATGAAAGAAG
>JAODGC010047128.1:13499-28419 GCA_027574925.1 Ecitoglossa quadriceps | reverse complement strand
TGATTGTCCTATGTTTTCGCTACTTTTACATTAGTTTCTTGTCTTTTATCCCATCTGTACAAAAAGCCGTTTATTCCTATTTTCTGCTTTTCAGTTTCGCCTTTGTTCCCTTTTTTTTCATATTTTTTATTGCTCCGTTTTCTGTATTTAAGTTTACCGTCGATACATACTTCTTTTCTTCAGTTTTCCTTTATACTTTATATTTTTTAATTTGGCATCAAATGTCCCCATGGCCATAGTGCTAATTATCGCATCTCTATTTGTAATCATCGTTGTTATATTCTACAGTTCTTCCCTCGCTGTTCCAGTCTACTCCTTTCATAATAACATTTTCTTCTTGTCCCGCTTCCCTATATTTTCCACTTTTCCAGGTGTTTTATATTCTCCTGCGTACTCTCTTATTGCTTCTTTATCTATTTTTCCTACTTGCCAAGATCTATCATTCTCTTCCTTGATGTTTTCTTAATTTTTCCTCTTTCCTACTTTTCACTTTCACTGTTTTGGTTTCTTGCTTAACCATTTTGTCATTCGCTGCTCGCTGAAAGTCACATTGCTGGTCGCCGGTGTCTCTGCTATTTTAGTGCTTTCTCATTGAAATTAGTATTTTTTTGTTGGTCTACAGCCTCATTCTTTTTTCCGAGATCTTGTCTATGCTTGACACAGAATCAATTTTCCGTTGCCTCAACGTGTTCTGAGAACCTCCTTTCGAAATAAACTGAGTGGAAATAATGCAATCAAAACTTGTTAAACGTAGGCCTTAAAAAGTGTACAATTTGGACTACTACTAGTAACTTAAGACTAAAATACAAAAAAACGTTAAGATGAATTCAAGGTACGCGAAAAATGTAGGAGTGTTCATTAGTCATCCGAGGCATTGACGAGTTGCCCACCAATAAACGACATAAATTTATGACCATACGATAAATTTCCCGACTTTGGTTTACTTAAACTGAACATGCGGCTTTCAAATCGCCTTTTGGCGTTCATCGTTTCGCTTAATAAAGTTTCTTCGTGATGTGATAGCTACAAGAGTGAATGCATTACTATCTAGATGAATCTATATGAATTGTGCCATGTGAGTTTCCTACCAACTCGGAATTTCTCTGAATATTCAACATCATATCATATTCATCAGTATTACTATCCGGGACGAACATTAATTTTGTGTCAATCACCTTTGTGTCGGGGCTTGGCATTAGCAATTTCTTCACGTGCCTAGAACATTAAGCTTTACTTAGGAGTATACCATACTTTCAATTGTTCATACTTTGGCATGGGGCAGGGCGCAGTATAAACTTCATTGGTGTTGTAATCTACGACGCTTCCTTCAAGAAGTAGAACATCATCCACTTGCGTTAAGTCGATAACGCGATAGTAGTTTGTGTTTGGAACCACAGCTCTGATTAAAGCGTCGTATGCTTCTTGTTTCGTAGCAGATTGATAAGCATTTGTTGTTAGGATTAGTCGATGGCCAAGTCCAAATAAAATCGCTTTCCAAATATTTGCGCTAATGCTAGAAAGACAATCTTTATGACAGGCAATTTTCTATTGATTTATATTACCCCAAGACTGGATCTGAGCTCAATTCTTGTGCTTTATCTAAAATTTCCTTTGGGATTATAAATACTTGACTGGGCGCCTCGCAATCAATAGAGCAATGGTAAGGGCGGTTTGCAAGGATTGCAAGTTCTCCCATCCGATTACCACAACAGAGATAAGTTTCGTGCACTTCATCAAATCTCATATAATCGAGAAACTCTTTTGCAGGTAATTCACCATTTTGTTTAAGATTCGCAAGTACTTCAGATGTTGGAAAGTAAGTAACTTTAAAGTATCCTAGAGGTGTTTGGTGACATTTATTTGTTATGCACTTATTTGTTATTGTGTTATTGGTACCTTCGATAATCACAAAAATTCCAGGCAGGTAATCACCCGGGCTGCATATTATATCTCCCGCGTTATAAATCTTAGTCTTCACATTCTTGAACAGGTAATCTAGAACTTCGTCATTTTCTTGAATCCAAGGTATCTCATTAAAAAGCACGACTGGTTGAATGGCTTCTATAATGCGTACTTTCGACAAACATCTATTTTTCACAGAAACAGTTTGGGATAGTTCGTGGTACTCAAATGCGTCAATCAGTCCCGATGATCGCAACTCACAAATGGCTGCCTTGAGATGTTCAAGAATAACCTTCAAGGCTTGTCTGGTTTTGATAGTCGTTGTGAGTGTCGGTCGAGCCTTCTCCAACATGCCCATATTTTGTGTTATCTTTGCACTCGTTTGCTCCAGAGATTTTCTGATTACATTGCGAATATTGGAATGTTCGGTTAAAGTTGGTAGTAAATTGATGACTTCATCACAACTTATTACGATTGCCTGTTTGTGATATAAGCTTACATACATAGAAATAATCAATTCTGAGTTTGCACTTACCTGTGCCACCCCGAATGCTCTCATTAGCTTCATTTCTTTCTTTTTCTCTATTTTAGACACAATCAGTGGATATACCTTGGAAACTATTCGAAAAGGTTTTAAACAAATTACCAATTTAGCAAATTTAATATAATCGATAAAGTAGAACGATTGTAGGTGCAGCAAGTACATTGCACATGGAACAATATCTATTGTTGATACAGCGATCATACAAACATCCATCTTATTCCAATGGTTTCTGAAATTTCTTATTAAATAATAGTTTCATATAAATTCCACACTCCTCACGTGACATAAAATTTTAAATCTTTCCGAAATGATCCATACGAGTAACTATAAAGTCGTAGCAAGAATTCCACAATGTAGGAGCAATAGCAGAGCACATAAATTGTGAACAAAACGACTAAGCACTCGTAGCAGCTGTTTATATCGTTAACGTAAAGACGTATTAGCAACAGTGCAAAATCAGTCAGAACAATAAAAACCATTATAAATTCAAAAATCAGCGAATTCGTTATACGGTAACATCTTTTCCGAGCTGGTGTTGTTGGTAACTGAATGTTGTTGTTTATTGTTAGTAATTGACGAACTCTCTCCGGGATGATATATGCGTCCTAAAATTAACGACTAATTAACTAACATTATCTGTACTAAAATTGAAATTTGGTAGCTCAGATATTAGATGGTTTGCCGTTTTTAATAAAACTCAAATTCCCACTAGCCTTTGACTATACTGCATTTTGTGAGAAAACTGCTAAAAATATTGCTTATGCCGAGAGGTTTCGATTACATACCTTTGACTCCATACACGAAAGCAAGGAATCTATTTTGATATTAATGTTATATGTATCCATAGCAATATCAATTGCTTGTGATAGAAGTTTAATATCTTCATTGGTGAGCAACCCAAGTATATGCTGCTCTAGGAAAGACATGCGTTGAGCTTTCAGTGTTCTTAGTGTAACGTCCCTAAAACAAATACAAATAAGCCTACTTTAAAAATTACGCATTACGTAATGCGTACTTTAGGTTTTCGTTAAATTCATCTCTGGAAAACTTCAATGGCACAGCGGCATGGCACACATTGCAAATGACGGTGTCCTTACTTCCCATACCAGAAAAATCCCCATATGGATTTTTCAACGTAGTATGATTCTGGATAACGGCCCAATTTACATCTGAATAATACCGATTTCCTTTCAGTGTGGATAATATTCTTCCACCAATTTGATTCAGAGAAGTAATTGCCATACTAACGTTTGTTTTTCTCCGCTGGGATAACTTAGACAAGCCAAATGCCTTTAGGAGTATTTTTAACGTAATCCCATTCACAAAGTTTGTTAGAATGACATAATATAATACATATGAATTTAATACTTCCAGATGAAGAAACTCGCCAGGTTCACTTTGCATTCTAAACACTTGAATTATTTGCAACGGGCCCTTTTGAATCGCCCAAAAAATGGTGACTAGGCTGGCAAATTCAAAACCAAAGCCAGTTCTACTTAGAAATATTGATGCCATAAGAAATATAACCAATCTCACCACATATCCCATGGCATAAATTGCAAAAGATTCTAATAATTTCATCACAAATCCTTGAGATTCAATCCAGTAGAAGCTGTCTGCAATACAGATGATGGATAGGAATATATGCACTAACACATAAGCAACATTTATGCAGAGCTTCACATCCTGTTCAGTTCTACTTAAGAAATTCGTGCGTTGTGAAGTCATCATATACAATGTAATGAAACATCCCAAGGTACCGCTGCTCCATGCAAATTGTTCGCACAGGATGTAAACAAAATATGAAGCGGACAAATATGCGGCTAACGCATTCAAGCTATCGTCGTATAATTCCCGGAAAAGCAAGGACATAACACATCCACATCCTATTCCAATCGGAATACTGAATCCTAGGTATCTGATAATTATGCCAACCACATGGTACCATTCCGTGATGTGCATTTTAAGGACGCCAACAAAAATAATGCGTGCCAAAGTGCATACGCAGACTCCAAGAACGGTCTCCCCATACATCAAAGTTTCTAGGTTTTTAATACCATCCGAGATTGGCAGTTCCGGATTGTCGTTAGGTGCAATCGTCAGCGATATTAACATTACATCTAGTAATGGAAGTTCATTCTTTTGAAAAAGCGACAAAATCAAGCCGAAAAAGAACACAAACAAAGCAGTTCCAAGCATACCAATAATAAAAATTTGTGTCAACGACTTCTTGAGAAGATAGTGGTCCAAGTTGTAGACAATTTTGGCAACCAAGAGAGGAACGTATATAGAATGCAGAAGGAGGGCGTCCAACTTCAGATCACCAAAGGAATCCAAATGACGTGCTGTGATACCAATTAAAATTCCAGCAGCTGATGCTGGGATTTGATGTGGAATGTTAATTAATTTCGCCACAATTGTAACCAAAGATCCAGTAAATATTCCTATGGTATATCCATGAAATCCCATAGAATAATAATAACTGAAAACTGGCAAAAGATCAACGTCGGTGGAGTTTTGGGCCATTGCGCTTAAGGAGGCAGATTTTTGATAGATGATGTTACAGATACACTGGGCTTATTTTTATTTAATTAACAATCAGTTTTTCCACCTGCCATGCGTTACTATAGCCTTCTCTGTTTACCACGCAAAATAAACAAGCTACTATCGTAGCAACCGACATATATTTAACTATTTCAAAACAAACCATTATAATTATAGTATTTTACAGCGAAGAATGTCTCTTTTTACATCTACAGGACGCAACAAAAAAAATAATTTTGAAGTCTCTCCCGATTGCGGAGGTTCAGAAGCTAGAGGCTCACTTAAAAACTGCCGCCAGAACATCCCAGTCTTACGTGGTGACTTACTACAATGTGCAAACAAAAACCAAAAATACTACGACAATCAAGGATATTGACCAATGCGGCATCCGATGCTTTAGGTGTTAATCCTTTGGCCATAACTCCCGATTTTGTAACTTTTCATCGCATTGCGTCAAGTGCGACCAGTCTCATCTATCCAAAAACTGGAAAAAACGCCCTACGGTAGCACCCATCTGCTGCAATTGTAATGGTCACCATCCTGCCTTCTACAGCCAGTACCCGGCTTACCTCCAGTATGCTGAAGCTCAGAATGCAACCCTAATGTTCGTTTCCGCAAGCTGCACAATCACTGCCTCCTCAATCTCAATCTCAGCCGCAATAATTGCTTCCATAACAATATGTTGACAACGAGTTTAGAGACTTGTATTTGGCGCACCTTAAAATCAAACCGCTACTGGCTAATAAACGGCAAAACCTAAAATTAAGAAGTTGGAATTCCAACTCAATCGGATATGAAATCATAGACCTGCGACTATGGGATAGTAAGGAATAGGTGTTGACGAAGGGAGAAGAACAAATTAGAAGATGGAGAGAACATTTTGAAAAAAGACTAAACAAGAATTATGATCCCACCACAGAAGAGCAGACTACGGACAGGAAGAATAGCAAGCAATAGTAAACGAAGAACTAGAAGAGACAATCAAGGGAGTAAAGAATGAGGAGGCCCCAAAAATATACCAAATAACAAATAAATGTGAGGGCATTGGAAGAAGAAGGAAAAGGAAAGTGACAGGAGTTGATTAGCATGGTGTTAGAAGTAAAAGTAATGCCCAGAGAGTGAGAGGTAGAACTTAAAATGCCAAACTCTAATAGAGCGAAGAAGGAAGACTGCAATAACTATGGAGGAGTGACATTGTAGATAGTAGAAGCAAAATTAGACGATGTATTCTACAATAAATATACATGTACAATAAACAAATTCATTACGGAGAGCAAAAGAAAAGCAGCAGAACTTATTCAAGGCATACATAGATATGGAGAAGACATTAGTTAGTGTACCCAGAAAAGAAGTAGAACTATGGAAGAAGATGCGCAAAATAGAAGGGGAAAGAAATCAACAAGAGTAGTGAAGAATATCGAAAGACAAGAAATAGAATAATTTCCCAAAATCATGAATTGGACGAATTTATAACTGAACAAGCTTAAGTGAGTTTAAGCTTACTGTTGCTTATACATGGATGTATTATTAAAGAAGATTCAACATGGAACCAAGCTGACATCAATGGGATATTGAAATATGGAAAGAGTAGAAGTAAACCAATGCGCGTTTACAGATGATGTTGTATAACAAACAGCTAGAGCTTGAAGAGAAATCAAGAATGAAGTATTGGCGGTACAGAGAAGTCCGTCAAAGTGAATGTAACAGTGCACAGAAGAACAATAGAGTAAGTAGAGCAGTGGACATATCCGAGAATATACCGGCAGATGATTATAAAAATTATTAAATTTATGATTATGCTTTTCAGGTATGTTCGGTGAGCAAATCTAATACTGTTTAGTGGCTAAAATATGTGGCTTTCACTGAGAATGACGGGGTGCAATTCCAGTTACCGGAAGTAGTGTTTCAATAGTATTTATTTTTTTCAACTTTTTTATTTGTTGGTGAAATATATATGTGGAAGGTTTGTGCGCGTACGTCGGGGTACGGAGGCGACTGGGTGAGTTCTACCGGAGAACACGGGGTTGTAGCGGACTGCTGTGATGCAGCGATGGGCGACCGGGCGGTGGCGAGCGGCTGGCTGCTGTGAACTCCCGAGGCTGACCCCCCGCGGCGGGCAAAGGTTGACTGCCCCTTTCCGGAGAAAGGTTCTGCGTTTTTATAGGGCCGTGGCGCTCGTGCACGCGGTATGTGCGTGATGTTTATGCTACGTTGTGTTTATGCCACGTGGTGTTTATGCATGGTGGTACATTGTTGCATCCCGCATGAATGCGTGGATTCATGGTCGTCCGGTGCTAAGGTTGCGTCCAGGTCGGATGAATGCAGGCATTCATGTGTGTTTGGTACATACTCGGGGCGAAGTATGCTTAACTATTTTGCACTACCTGCACTGTGGAGCACTACTTTGCGACACTGCACCGATATGATGAAATCGGGACATGACATGATTACCGCCTTGCTTAAATGCTGCTTTATATTCAATTAGAAGAAATAAATGAAAATTGTGCATTCTGATAGCTTTCTTTATATGATAAAGTTTGGGTGGCTCATGAACTGGGGCATAGCGTTATTGAAGTCAGCAAACTTACCCGTGCTGCTGGTTGCCCACCGTAACCAAAGCGGTAAGATCCTAACCTCTTGCTGCTATCGAATTGGCCGCTCTTGGGCGCTGAATGGACGCCTGTTATGGCAAAAATACGCTGGGCTGCCACTCAATTGTTCGTATCTTTTATCTATACACACACCGAGGCTCATCTGATGTATGACAAAACAGAAAAGGCATCTAATTCTCTATTTATTACTATCAAAACATTGTCACTTTTCAATAAGAGGCATACCAGAAATAAACGTTTGAAGAAATGTGTTTCTCACAATAACCCCTGCTTATTTTTTTCTGTTTTGACAGCTCAAATGAGTCACGGTGTACTGATAACAGATAGAAACACTTGAATAGGAGCCCTGTGTACTTTTGCCATAAGAAGCGTCGACTAGGCGCTGAGTCGGCCGATTCGATTATTTCTAACTTCACACCGGTCGAAATTACATTCCTAAAAGAAGCAATCATACGTTCATCTACACACTCTCTAAATCAATATTATCAGATTTGTAACAAGTTAATTTTATTACATAATGCTATGTATTCATCATATTGTATAAGGTAAAAGACACACTGGTGCTTTAATAGTGTTATACTATATTGGAAATAAACATTCACAAGCACTCACTATGTGTAATAAGTAGTTTCTGTAGTTACTGAAAAGTGCGTTCAATTGCTTGGTGAACAATAGACAAGGTGCAACGCCTTTTTGGCAATTCTTATAATCAACATGCCCTAGCGACGCCTGGAGACGTTTTAAGTGTTCGGCTTGCTTCAATGGAAAAGTGCATAAAGTAAATATTTTTCAAAAGCTATTTAAACGTTTTCCAGTTGCATGAGTTAAACATGGTGATCACAGTTGAAATGTATTTGCTCTCATCTAGCCTTTCATTTTATCTGACATTCCCTTAGGAAACATTTATTTCGCAGAGATCTAAATAGTCAAAGAGACGCCAGTAACTTTACATTATAAATACCACAGGAGATGTCGCTACTTGGAGTAACCATGTGGTAGATGTGGAATGTGTGGTACTGTGGCGTTTTCATCTTCATCATTTTCACGCTGTTAGCGTTTCAACGAATCGTTTGCACGTTTCAATCACAACTGTTTGGTACTTAAAACTTTAAATTAAAACTAACAATGACGGAAGACACCGAAGATCCTATAATGCAATTCCATGAATTGGAACTTGACGAACGAATTTTAAAGGTAAGCTGAGAAATTTTATAACCTTATTGAGTGTAATACTGATTCTGAAATTTTTAGGCAATTGCTAAACTTGGTTGGCATGCTCCAACACTAATTCAAGAGAAGGCAATACCCCTTTTAATGGAGGGCAAAGATGTTCTGGTTCGCGCTCGCACAGGTTCAGGAAAAACAGCAGCTTTTGCAATTCCAGTCATCCAAAAAATTCTCAACATAAAGCAATCAGCTAGACATCAAGAAGTAAAGGCACTGCTTCTGGCACCTAGTAAAGAGCTATGCAATCAAATTTTGCAAGTCATTAAAGATTTAACTGCAAAGTGTTCTACTGATGTAAAGTGCGTTGATATTGCCCCAAATGTAGATCTTGCCACACAAAGACCATTGCTGGTGGAAAAACCTGACATTATAATCAGCACACCAGCCAGGGCATTAATGCATCTAAAAGCAGGGAATTTAAATATTAAGCAGTCTTTGGAATTGCTGGTTATTGATGAGGCTGATCTTATTTTTTCATTTGGTTACGAAGAAGAAGTCAAGCACATAATGGAGCATCTGCCAAAAATTTGTCAGGCTATTCTTGCATCAGCAACATTAAGTGATGATGTAAAGAACTTACGGAGCTTAGTGCTGCATAATCCAGTAGTTCTTAAATTGGAGGAACCTGATTTAGCTCCGGCCACGCAACTAAGTCATTATTCGTTGATGGCTGAAGAGATTGACAAAGCCACAATTGTTTATTCATTGTTGAAGTTGCATCTAATAAGAGGGAAAACAATAATATTTGTTAATACTGTTGATAAGTGTTACAAGTAAGCTTAGTAAGACATTATAGGCAAAGTATGATGCTGATGCTCATTGCTAATATTTTGCAGGCTTAAATTATATTTGGAACAATTTGGTATTCGTACCTGTGTGTTAAACTCGGAACTCCCAGCTACCATCCGGTGTCATTCAGTGAATCAATTCAACCAAGGAATATACGATATCATTATTGCTTCAGATGAAAAGTCTTTAGAGCAGCAAGGGGTAACTAAAAAGTCTAACCGTGTAGCGCAGGGAAGCAAACGAAGGAAAGACAAAGAAAGTGGAGTTTCGCGAGGAATCGATTTTCAGTGTGTTTCTAATGTGATCAACTTTGATTTTCCGTTGGATGTAGCTTCGTATGTCCATCGAGCTGGCAGAACTGCAAGAGGAAATAAGCAGGTATTTAGAAAGCTTAATGCTTATTGTGCTTTTATGACGTTGGTTCTTTTAGGGAAGTGTACTGTCATTTGTAAGCATTGCAGAGAAAACACTATTGAACAAAGTGGATGAATATCTTCAGAAAATACACAGCGATACAACAGTCTTCAAGTAAAGTACTTTTAAATTTTACATTTCAACACACTTTAAACACAAGCCTTTATATTTTAGAACTTATCAATTCAAATTAGATGAGGTTGAAGCATTCAAATACCGTGCCCAGGATGCATGGAAAGCGGTAACACGTATAGCGATACGTGAAGCGCGGCTCAAAGAAATTAAAACTGAGATTTTCAACTGTCAAAAGCTGAAGACATATTTTGAGGACAATCCCAATGATTTACAGGTCTTGCGTCATGATAAAGCCCTTCATACGGTAAGGTTACAACAGCACTTAACTGACGTCCCTGAATACATTATACCCCCTACGTTGAAAAACCTCGCTGGAATCGGGAAGAAGAACAAGAGGCAGTATCAGGCTAAGGGCGACTACCATGCAGCAAAACATCAGATGAAGAGGAGTAATCCACTTTTGAGTATGGAATTTGAAGGGTTTAGTAAGAGGAAGAAACGGAATTGAATGGATGGACTAATGAGCCAGATGTGGTTTATGTTGAACTCAAATAAAATATGATACTTGACAATTTAGTATATCAGTTCTGTCTTGAATTGAGCGTGATTCACCAGCGAGAAATTTGCACCGCACATGCTCAGGAACTAATAGCAACCGTTCCAAATTTAGTGCATTGATATTTGGTATTGTGTTGTCCTTTTTAATGGTGTTCGTCCAGATAATTTCCGACGTTCTTCTTCAATTTGATTAAGTCCTGAGCAAGGTGAAGATGAGAGTTGCACTTTGACGCATTGCCTTCCGCTCGGGGTTATTTGGTATGCAATAACTTAGCTGATGGAGAATCTACGCGGTCATTTGCGACTGTCTTCTAGTAATATTTACGAAGAGTGAAATATATGTAGAAGCCATGACTCTCTGAGTAAGATGGCAATTTGAAGCTGTTTTCTTTATCGCATCTTGGACAGGAGTGGGTTCTGAGAAGCCTGGCATATTCTACTTTACGGGTACAACACTAAGATCTTTAAACTGCTCCGTTTGTTACTGCGTTTGACCTATCTTTGAAGGTTGCCCGCCGGGTAAGGCAAGAAGTCTACCCTAAATGGGATCGTTTTGTGAGATTTATGGAGTCGCAACCACAAATATTTTAGGTGCCATTGTGTGAGGGGACCATTGATAATGATGGCACAACATTGCGATGTTTCCTTTCTTACTACTCAATGGAATGTCATGCATGTCTCAACTTAAGTAAGCATGATAATATATATATATTTTTTCAGCTAACGTATTTCAGGTATTTTTAAATGCGTTTGAAACATTTTGCAATCCGTGGAATGTCTCGGAATTTGTGTACTTGGCGCGCGCGCGCGCGCGCACACGCCACAAATGCGAAATCCAGCTCGACAGCCGCCTCACAGGCGCTCAGGCGACCAGTCCGGGTCGAATCCGGGTAGAGGAGACGCTGCCACTGTCGCCTTTGCGCCGCGACGCGCTGTCTGCCTGTGTGGAGCAGGTTTCAGTGTGGCAAACGGCGCGCGCTTTCAACACCAACACGCAAGTAGTACCCACACGAACAGCGCGCCCGCCCCCCGGATTCGTCTCGCAGCATAGTCGTCCTCGCAAACAGTCGAAACTCATTCGGGGACATCAATTATAATCTTTGCCGATTGATCAGCACTAAATGCATTAAATGCGTCTGCAACATATTCTAAATACAGGTGCATTTCCTTAAATTTTATTTCGAGGATTGAAGATCATCACCATTCACAAACATGACGAATACCTGAAATTATTCTAAATTGCCCCCTGGGACTCTAAATGTATTTTGTATTTATAGGACTGTAAATACACTATTGTGGCCCAAATTGGGGCATATTGAGGACTTGAGTGGGTTGGAATTGGCGGCGATAAAGTAATTGTGTTTGTGCGAGTTTCGGAGGGTAAGTCCTAGTGCAACAAGATGGGCACGCCGTCGGACAGTCCTGTAGAGGACATGGTGTACGAATTGGAGCCGTCCAGGGTGCCTAAGCCGATACCGGTCGCTTTGGAGGACCTGTGTCGACTGACAAAGTTCACGCGGCAGGAGATTCGCATCATGTATCGGGGATTTAAAACGGTGAGCTATTGAAATACCCTCCATTTGCGATGGAATATCTATGAAAATCGCATAAATTCATAAATACTTTAAACAGCCCCTAGTCGTCAGGGTAGCTGGCGCCGATCAGATCTAAAGCGCTGCACGCACAAAGCCGGTAAGCGTGTAACTCACGCGTTACGTTAATAAGTTATTAAGTCGCGGTGGCGAATGGCAGCGACGCTATCGCCGCCACCGTCTACAATTAGCTAATTGTTCAACAGCGATATAATTTACGCTTAATTTGTTAAATGTGCACCTTGAATTGCAGTTGTTCTTATAACTAGAATATTGCACGCGCTCTGCTTGCGATTAAAATTGTCTACATTTTGCATCAATTTTCATCCTATGCTGCCACCCTTTGGACAATAACTCTCAAACTATGAGCCAATACGGGGCAACATTGACGTTCAATAAAAATCAACCGAGGCAATGTGAGAGAAATGATTTTACATAATATATGGTGCAAGCAATAAAAGTGAGAAAAAGTGTAATGTAGAAATACAACGGCAACAGTCGAACATGATTTGGAAGCACTTGCAATTTGTGGCGGAAAATAACAGCACGGGAGCAGCTAGAAAAACATTAGAACGCAAGTATTTATAGTTATGATGTTACTTATAGTTTAAGTGCCATAGAAGCAAGTTGCATCTGCTAATTTACAAAAAAAAAAAAAAAAAAAAATTCATAATTTTGATTGCATTTCCTGGCTGTCTTAAAACGCAAAGCGTGTCAGCGGATTGATGGAATTCCCGTCTAATGGTGATGTTTACGATGTGGCTACGGTAGTGGTGGCGGCGCAATGCAGTTTAACACGGTGTAACACTGCCCAAGGGGCGAATGAAAGTTGTCAGTACAATGGCAAATGGACGACACTCGCAGCTGCCTGGATACCACTGATTCACCTGCCGTCATTTGACGAAGAGAATCAATTCAGCGCTTTCTAAGCCTTCTGCTTTATGGGTGACATCTAACTAAAAGGCATTTTCTGATTCGATGTTGCTGTATTGAAATGTTGCTCTAAGTTGTAATGTTGAATTGAATCGAATGCATTCGCATTTGGTATATTCGACATACACCAAAAATAACATTTATTCCTCTTGTGTGTGCAACTTTATTTACAAACTGAAGGCTTGATTTCGATTTTATGTATCGGTGCGTTTAACGATTCCAAACGAGTGCAGAATATTGTAATACGAGTGAATTGAGGGAAGTTGAACTAGTTCTTTTCTGTAATTAACTTATCAACTGCCAATTAAGATCTTCATTCAGGGTCTTCTATGTTTCCATTTGGGGGGAGGGTAGTTTTAAATATCTGCAAGGTGCATTTTTGTGTACTACTGGCCGATTTTCAGTTGAATGCTGCGCGCCACATAAATTGGGAAATCTCGCTATTTCTATAGTTCGTGTCTCCTTAAGTTGAAATGGATTCATTCAGAACGAATGTATCGCAAACGCATGAATCTCAGATGTTAGAAGTGGTATTAAAATTAGAATGGACACCAATTGAGAAACTAACAGATGATGGAGTAGTTAACGAGCGTTAACATGCGGTGCGATATATTTACGAGAGGAATAACTGGACATGAGCAATAAACATCGAAGCAGTGGACGCAATAATAATCGACGATCTAATTGCATGCGACTTCCAATGAGGATAGAAATCGGAGGTTAAATGATATCTAGTACCAAGTCAGAAATAAATTGTGGCCGGTTTTTGCTTTGATTATTAATGGCTTAGTTGTGTTTGCTGTTTTCCGGTTTTCCAGTTATGGTTGCTGACTGGCACCACTGAATGTTTAATGGTGACACAGTTTCCTTCTTGGCACCCAGTTTTCCTTAGTCGGCGATTTTGTCATGTTGCGTGCGCGCCCAAAATACCCGTACAAAATGCGTATAAAGTAATCTTGATCTTCTCGAATACACAAATAGAATGCAAACGCAAATGACTTGTCCTCGACTAATCTATGCCAAAAGCTTCTTAATTAAATTATGCACGGTCGTAAATCAACAAGGCAAAATCCTATAAAATGAATATAACAGGCGATGTAATTAAATAGTTAATTGAGCGCCAAAGGGACGTCAAAAAAATTATGGGGGTTTGTTGGCTAAGGTCAAGGATGTTTACAAGCAGCAGCCGCAAATTGCGATGTGCGGTGTGTGAAGTACTACGCAGAAATGAAGAAGTGTCCGAAGGGTTGATTGGCGTAATAAAGCAGATAAAAAAAAAACTTTTAAGCTGATTAAGGGCAGGGCCGACGTTTTGTAAGGCGATATAATCCTCGCGAGCACGCAACGCATTGCATCAAAGCTTAGTTGTACTTTCTTGTTCGAAGTGTCCGTTGCAAAAACTTGAAATTTATCCAATGTCTTTATTAGAATTATTTTTATTTTTCAATGCACACTACTCGCTTTTACATCGTGCGCCTGGCATTAAAACCCGAAATTGAAAACGCGATTCATTAATCATCTCAACGTCTCGGAGACGTGAGGGTCTCAAGGCACCAACCTTTTAACGTTGCAACGTCCTAAAGTAAATCAGTAAAAGTGAATTCATTCATTTTTCAATTAACAAATAAAAAGTATTTACAATTAAATTATTTATATATATATATAACATTTATGTATGTTCAATTTTTTAGTTTTGTTCGGCCGTTGTACATTTCATGCCACAATAAGTA
>JAODGC010047128.1:0-11355 GCA_027574925.1 Ecitoglossa quadriceps | reverse complement strand
GAAGATATAAATGAAACATCCCGTATTATAATGTAATATTATTAATTATTGGCAAAGAAAAAGATCAGAATCTCTCTCGCTGCTTTATGTTGCAATACTCCAAACGACATTCATTGGGTTATGAATAACCAGCGTCGCTTTGGGGAAAATGGGGCTTCCAGGAGTTGTGGGTGGCTGAAAGCGTTGTAACATTCTGAACATTTTCGCCGGCGCGTGGCGTAGGGATCGATGCCAGCTGCGAGGCAAGCGTGGCAAGTTTCAGCGTAGCGTCGAGAGTTCGAGGGATGAAAGGGAGCAAGTGCTGTCAAGTGAGGCGGGAAGTGGGGAAAGGACATCGATTGCAGGCGGTGCAATCATTTTGATATTTGCGTGTACAAGAGTGAATTACACGTATTTACGCTTCATCCTAGTTTTTGTTTAGTTTTAATGATTTTAAGCCAATGGAATAGTAGACTACAAATAATTGGGTTGCCAGTGGTGGCAAAGGTGAAGCAAGGATGGCATGCGGTTCTAGAAGAGGTTATTATGCCCGCAACCGGTAATGAGCGTGAAATGTGCTCGCGCATTGATGCTATTTGCAGATTTGCCAACGGTGTTTAGCTTTCGCACACTTTGGGCAACAATTTGCGTGTTAACTACCTTTAGAAAGTTCTGCCTCGCACTAAGTATACAAAATGGCATATGTAATGTGTTGCACGAACAATGTACACGAGGTGACCATATTGGGAAACGTAGGTTTGTTTTCCTACATTGCCCATATTATCGTTATAATTTGGGACCAACTAATAATCAAGATCCACGTGTCACGATGAAATGCCATCTAAAATGGGTGGACTTTCTAATCTGTTTACTCTGAACTTTTGAAGATGGTTGAGAGCGAAACAGATGTAGTAGGCAAAATCCCACCCAACGCTATATTCTGAGAACAATGGGTAAATGATATTATTTATAATGGATAGTTGACATTGAGCCAATGTCACAAATGTATGCGCGTCAGGAAATCAATAGTTGTTACAAAATGCATGAGATATTATAATTGAAGATAATAAGCAATAATAAGTTTCAATTGACGATTGTAATATTGATTTTTGTCATGAATGCTTAAACAATGGAAGAAGAATAAATGAATTTATTAGGATTTGTTTGTGATACACTGATAAAAATACACCAGGGTTGAAATCTTCCATCTTTTCATCTGCTAGTAGCTCACAATTTATGCAATGTTAGTCCAAGAATAATAGATTGGAAGCAGGGACATGTCTCTTGATGCAATCGAATATTTATAATAAGCTGCTGACAATAGATTATATAAATTATACTTTTATAACTGTATGTTGTTGCGTACTGTTATCACTGTGTAAACGTTATCATCATTTGCTCTCGTTGCAAAGGTGGCTGATGAATATTCATCGTCGCGTTAGTATGCATGCGTTTTCTATCTTTCTAGTTTGTGCTCTAGCCCTCGTTTGCACATGGAGTTATGACTGTTGCTAGCGACGTACATACCTTCATTAACAATTTTAATTTCCGTAACAATATTGTCGCCCTGGTTGCTGATTCCTACGACTAATAAATATCCATCAACATTTTTGCAACCTTTATTTTTATTACAGTGACACTTTCATTTTTGCCACAACTTCCTTTTCAGACGTTTTTCTACAGGCTGTGTTGTTACCTTGTTATTATAACAATGCTTTTTTCTTTCTCACTGCTATTTACCCTGCGAGAAAGTCGTGGGAAAGAGTAGTAAAATGAAGGAAGTTGTGTCTTTATTATACCACTAATTGCCTTTTTATTGTTGTTTAGAAAATGCAATGGAAATTAGTTTGTTTCAGTAGAAACCAGATACAATTTCATAACATTTTAACACCATATGTCGATTGTTTACATTATAATCTACGTTATGAAGTTAACAACACGTTTGTAATCCATTGCAACGATACAGGATAGTACGTGTGATGTTGGTTCGAAAATAAGAAAGGACCGGAAGTCAACTCAGTTTGCAAGTTTGTCTTGTCGCCTCGCTGCCTGCAGTCTTTCCGCTAGCAAAGTTTTGTCTAAGACGCGGGCGACTACGAGACGAGAAACTTAGGAAATTGCCTTTGTGTTTGATGCAAGAGGTAATTCTCACCCTGCGATTTTTTCTCTTCTTCCATCGTTATCATGCACAAAGAGTTGAGTTTTAATCACACAATGAAACTTGATTTTTATGAAAAAAACATGATTTATTTAAAAGTCGTTTTCTAATTTTGATGGGTGCTAAACACCTTTGAATTATATACATACAGTTTTTTATTAAAAATCTACTCTTCTACACATTTAAAATATTTGGCGGATTGAGACATGGTTGTTAAAGCCTTAAGGTGTGTAGAACGGGAGCAACTACATTTGTCAACGCAGGAGCCGCTGTAGGTGCGGTTGTAGTTCCTATCTCAGGAGAAGGAGACAATAGACTATTGACCAAACTCAATGGATTATTTAGTTGTGCCTGGTCATCTTCCTGATTTCCAGTATTATGTCCTCCATTATCGTTAGTGGGATTACCACCATTCAGCAGTGGGCCAACCACATCATTTAGTGCAGTGTTTCCAATCAATGGGTTGGTTATAGGTGCCAAGTCTTGAGTAACAGGTGCCAACGCATCTGTAACAGGCGCAGCTGCATCCAAGACCGGCGCTAGGATTTGGCCAACATCTTGGAGAACAGGACTGAGCGTATCGGTAACCGGGTCCAAAGCATTTACAACTGGAGCCAGTGTATCAGTGAGGGTATTGGTGACTGGAGAAAGAGAATCTACAACTGGAGCAAGAGTATCTCCAACAGTGTCTAATAATGGTTGGACAGAATCGAGAACTGGTTGCAGATCATCCACAACAGGAGCGACTACATTGTCACATAGCGGATCCAAAATAGGTTGCAAGGAATCTGTAACTGTGCTTACGACTGGTGAAACTGCACTTACAACAGGGTTAAGAACATTGTTGCCTACGATAGAGAGCACAGGTTCTAGAGTGTCAGTTACTGTTGATAGAATAGGGTCCAAGGTATTTGTCACGGTGGTCAGTATCGGATTGACTGTGTCTACTATGTTGTCAAGAAGAGGTGCAACTGTATCATCTACGAGATGTGTGCAGACTGGATTGACAATCGCATTCACGGTACCCACTATAGGTGAGAGGGTGTCACCCACTGTGTTCAGAGCGGGATTAAGTGTATTCGAGACTTGAGTCACTATTGTTGTGAGTGCAGGTGGAGAGGTCGCGCAAGCATTACATCCGCAAGTGGCGCAAGTAGGAGTAGGTTCAGTACAATCACATGGCTTTGTAGTTGCATGTGTTGGGCGGGTGCAGCCACATGTAGGCTTAGTGGTGGTGCTTGGTTTGGTGGTAGGTATAGAGCAACCACAGGATGGTTGCGATGTCGTGGTGCATATAGTTGGTTTTGTCGTTACCTTGGTGGTGGGCTCGGTACATCTGCAAGTTGGTTTCGTGGTGGTAGTAGCACAGATAGTTGGTTTGATCGTTGGCTTGATAGTAGGTTCACTACATCCACAACTTGGCTTGGATGTTGTGGTACACTTGGTTGTCTTGATTGTAGGTTCAGTGCATCCACACGGATTGATCGTTGATTTTGGCGTTGGCTTTTTTGTTGTGCAGGTCTCACAACCGCATTCACAATGTCTACGGTCTGTGCTTGATTCAGATTCCGAGGAATGCGAATATGCTTGACTAATATCCAATGACGTTGATTTGCGGGATTGCGAATGTGATTCCGATTCGTGGTGAATGTGCGTTTGATCACAACTGGAACAAGGTCTTGGGGTGGTATGCTCAATGCATCCGCATGGCTTTCGTGTTGTGGCAGTAATGCAATCGCACGGTAAAGATATAGCTATTAATTTAAAAGCAAACTACAGAATAAAAATTGCGCTTAGATGAACTATGACTTACCAAATGTTATAATCTGACAAAGAACAATCATCATCAATAGCTCCTTCATTACATTAGGCTTCATTTTATTACTTTGTTTGCACATCAAGGTGTTGTTAAATTATTTAATGGAATGTAAGATGTTGGGTGGTTGATGCAGTTTCCGTATTGCAAGCACTACTTTATATAGCAAATGAATCTGCCCTTGCGTTTATCCCATTGACGCAGATATTTTATGATCTTATTGTCCATTCAATTTGATGACACGCTGGATTCGTGCGATTCGCGGCGTATATGTGCTTCTGTCTCCCGTTTTATGCAAATTATATTGAAATTGAGTTTCCATTGCTCATTTAAGTGCGGTCTTTAATTCTTTTTGTCTTCGCACATTCTCTGATAATTTTTGTGATGTTACTACTGGCGAGCTTTGATACCATACTTGAATATAAACCTCTACATCACACTATAAAATATCACGTATAGAAATTCGGTAAACTTAACAAATCGATAATTTTGTTGCAAACGGGTCATGCAAAACATAAATAAATTTGAATTATCTTTGAAGATAATATAGCATTAAATTCATTATTATTTTCCACATCAATAATTTTTTTTATTGTTATCCGTAATCGCCTAATAATTTCAAAATTGGTGAATAACATGTTATTATTCGAAGGACAATGAGTTTTCTTAAAAAGTAATTAATGTAAAATCAGCAAATTCAAAAAAATTGATTTAATCGGCACGGTAAATATGTGATATTTCAATTGCGTTCACTCGTGTAGTATGAGTGAACGCAAACAAATCATTTTCTCTTGGAAAAACTTTTTTATTAATAAAAATTTGAAATCGACAACTACGCCATGTAATTAAAGTCGGATTTCATTATCGCATAAGGCGATTAACATTTTACATACAGTACTGCTACTGTAGGTCTTGTTTCCGATTGAAATTACCTTATTTTTGCATGAATATTCATAACAATTGGTCATATTTTATGAAACAAATGCGACAAGATAAATTATTATCTTCGTGTGACAATGTTGCTTTATATTGTACATATTTCTCAACTTGTTTTCTAGTATATGAAATTACGCTGGCAAGTATGCAAATATATCAACAAGAAATAATTTTATAGTAATCATTAAACTGGCAAGTGAATTAGTATTATTGATACAATTACAAGATGGATGGGGATAGCTACTGTAGCTACTGTTTAGACTAGAATTTCAATTTCACTAGAATTTCTAAAATGCGCACAACTATTAATAAATAAATGTAACGAATAGAAATATATATGTTGTATCAACATATAGCATAATGAAATTTTGAATTTCAAATACATTGACACTTTGTCAATTACACTAATTGCATTTATAATTGAAATTATATAAAGTGTCAGATGCAATTACATTTTCAAATACTTATACTCGTACTTATGCTCGTAAAGGACGTTCGGATGTTTTGCATCATTAGAGGTGATTTCAGTAGCTCGTTACATCTAACCAAGCAATACTTGCGAATTGTTTTACCTCCGTTTGCAGAAATAATTTTAATTGAATTCTGTTACTCCTTCTCTGTGTACGAGTTCATACGAAAAGTAGGTCCAGTCTAATCACAAATCTTTTTAGTGTAGTACATGCCTACTTTGAATGTGAGTTTTTAATTTATATTCAAGTGCCATCTTATTCTACCATTCTTATTCAGTATCTGAGAAAATGCGAATGCTTTACATTCATACGAAATCTTTACAACATGTATTCAACTATTTTGAGTTGGGACGTTAGTACACAACTCACATAAATTCTAACTTTCTATACCTCGGCAAACGGCTTCAAATTTATTATCCAACTTTGATAATTCCACAGCCCTTACGTCATATTATAAACTTTAGAAAGTCACCCATACGAAAAGTCTCTAGAACCTACTAACAATGTAAATAGCGCTGCAGAAACAACTGCTTGAATGTTGTTTCTGCTTGATAAATACAGATTTCAAGATAAGCGTATCTTGCGCAATGTGTTGCAAACATTACGAGTTATATATTAAAAATATATTCGTCTTTCTGTTTGTTGCAGGAATGTCCGGAAGGAGTTGTCCATGAAGATTCATTTAAAGAAATATATTCCAAATTTTTTCCACATGGAAGTAAGTATCCTAAAAAAGTGAGATAGCTCAGTACTATTTGTGTCAATATTTGATTGGATGTAATTCCTAGAATGGCAAGGATGAACTGAATCAATATTTCCATCTCTTAACCGCCATGCCACAAAACGTAACTCATCAGTTTCCACCCACACTCATCTGAAAAATAGGTTTGCAGCAAAAACTTTAGCAATTTCGATAATTTCATTGGGATATGTTGATGTGCTTTGTGTACTTGCGTCGGTGCAATTCGGCCAAAGATGAAAATAGACAAACTTTTACTCGCCTTATTTTCCAACCCTTATTTTCTTTTCACTAGTTTTCTTTGACTTTATCGCTCTCGTTTCTTACAAGTACATAAATCATCACACCAACAACTAGTTTCACGATGTAGCTATTATATTCATTATTAATATATTGCGAGTTTTTCTTCTCTTGCCTTTTTTTCCATTCGAGTATTTCCACTCCGTGCACATGAGGCTTGCAACATTATGAGAATTATATGCTTTGCTTGCAATAGTCAACATTGTTTCATATCGTATAAACCTTTGTTTGCATTTCTTTCGCTTGCCAAGTTGCAGTTGAGTTGTTTTTATTTATGCCTGCACGTGTCCAGCACTTGTCACTGAATCATTACGTAAAGGAGGCACAAAGACCGAGGAAGTGGAAATTCACATCCTAGGCGAGTGTGCAATCTGACAAGGCTGGGAAAGCGGTATACAAAAAAAACGCGATATATTGAATGCGAAGAAGACGAATGAGGAAGCGGAATAAGCCATTGGTGGGTGTGGGTGGGTGGGTGTGTTGGTGGTGAGGTTGTGGCATCGCGTGTGGTTGCGTTTTTGCCAAATACCGCAATGGCCATGACATTTCACCATTTGGACGTTGTGACAGTCGCAAAGCAATTTGGTCACATTTTAATTGCGAACATTGTAGACGCTTAACCGCGAGGAAAGTAGCGTTAGCTGTCAACAAATCATTTACCCCGTTGCAAAATGAACATATTTCTTTCTTTCAGATTCAAGTATATACGCGCATTACGTGTTCAAAGCCTTCGATGTAAACTGCAACGGAGCAATTAGTTTCAGGGTGAGTATGCGCAAAGTTCATTATTTCTTTATGGTACCTCTTCTTTCAAAACCTTACCAAAAACATATTACCATGACTGCATCAAATGTCAAGTGCTGCCTAAAGTGTTCAATTCTGCTCGACCATAAGCCATAAAAAATCTAATCTGCAACAATGATCTTTCTCCGTTTCTTTCATTCATTTTGTCTGTTGTTCTGATATTCTGGAATCTAGGTCACGATCAGTCTGGGCGTGGGGTTGAAAATTGAAAAGCCTACAACTGGCACTCTTTTTGTACACAATGATATCACAACGCATCGAATACAACGTGCTGTAATTTGTGTTTTTCTATTTCCGCCGATTTAGTTTTACTTTTAAGGCGTAAGCTAAGTATTGGACGTGATTTCGGTGCTTTTTACGAATTTACGGGTCTAGACGGAAAAATGGGTTGTTTTTAGTGATTGGAGGTGTGGTGTAGAACGTAAATCTGAATGATACAAGTATGGGAGCAACGGAAAGGGCATAGAGAAGACTACTGCCTGGGAAATTTGCTATATACAATATGTACACAGACTGCAATGGTTTATTGCAGGTTTTCCCACAGCATTAACTCCTCAATGCCCTCGTGGGTGCACTTGTTAATATCCTGGTATTGAAAATTATGTACACATAGCCACTTTCGCTACGTTCAGCCGTGCACTACTCTATTTTAAGCTCCTCTTCAGTGACACTTAACGCATTCTGAGTCCTGCGCTAATGAAGGGCGGCACAGACCCGCTTTTGGGTTTATCACGTTAACACCCTGCGTCAGCATTTTTTATGTCTGCTGGCTCGGGAAAATCGCAAAAAGCCAATATCAGCGAAATTAAACCAGGATACAAGTGGATACACTGCGCTGCGGAGTTGGCAAGATATTGAGGATAATTACTAAGAGAGGATAGTTATTAGGAAAAAAAAAGCAAGAAGAATATATGGAGAATATTTTCTAACCTATTTAAAATTATCCATGCTCCCCCCAATAACATGCACTCACTAATTAACCTTGACATTTATCACCATATGTGATTTATATTGCCCTTCATTTTTTTGTGCCAATTCATAGCAATTTACCAGTATGCACGCGCCACTTCTAATTCAATTATCAAATCTAATTTCAATTTTTATTTCGCGTTTTGCATTCTCGTGCTTCACACGACGCAATTTCAAGCGGCGTGTTTGTTGATTGATGCATTTTTCATGCCTCTACAAATGACCATGTTGCGAATTTCATTTCGGACTAAGGATGAAAGGGTGGCTCGGCGTCAGGGATATTGCGCTGCATAATAATAATAATAATGTAAATTGGGGCGGCGCAGTGTGGCGCCCAGGGGGAAATGTTGATGAGGACATACAATTTCCTGGTTTTAACTTGATGTTTTGTTTTTATTATTTACCCCGTTAAGCGGGAAATAGAGACGGAGGCAAGAAATATTGGTATTTTACAATAATTCACTGCTTGGAAAACTTTTTAATCAGTTGTATTGCTATGATACGCCAGGGAATTTGACAAGAAAAATAAGCGTTTTGGGTGTTAAGCCTTAAATAAAGTAGTTGCTTTCTGCGAGCTTGAAAACGGAAATGAAATACAGGCAGAACGATGTGTAATTTGGGACGTAATGCGTGATTAGGAATGGGGATTTTTCCTAATTAATTCTTTTTAATATATTAAGACGTCTGTAACGTTGTAGAAACCAAATTTCTACTAAGTTCATAAATATAACGAATAATTGATTTAAGTACAATGTGGAATGTGGATTGAAGCAAATGTTTTATGCAACGTTCTAGTTCGAAGTTGAAATGGAAACGTTTATTCTGTATCTAGGATGCAGAAAATTTGCCAACTTGACCAATGATATGACCACATCTAAGAAGCAAACTCTATACAGCACTCTATGACGGAATATTAATGCAGTTATTGTATGCTTTTTAGGATTTATTGGTGACATTGTCGACTCTCTTGCGAGGCTCGGTGTACGAGCGTCTGCGGTGGACGTTCAAGCTGTACGACGTCAACGGCGACGGCTGCATCAGCCGCAGCGAGTTGGCGGAGGTGGTGTCCGCCGTGCACGAGCTGATGGGGCGGCGCGCGCACCAGGTGGAGGACGATCGCAAGGCGCGCGAGCAAATCGACCGCGTCTTCCGTAAGCTGGACCTCAACCAGGATGGCGTCATTACCATCGAGGAGTTCATGGAGTCGTGCCTCAAGGACGACGTGATCACGCGCTCGCTGCAGATGTTCGACGCGGTGCTATGATGCACCAGCGCCCAACCACCTCAAGATGGCCGCCCACGGGAAACATACTCTTATGCATTTTCATTAAGTCAACCTAACGAGTAACAGCAAGAAATTGATGTATTGTTATAAGAGATAGTGTACGCATGATTCGAGTGATAGCTTAAGTTTAATCGTATGTAAAAAAATGCCAACCAAACCAACTGACTATTTACTAAGAAGCCATTGTTCACACCAATTGCAAATGATTCAACGCGCATCGCATTCCAATCAGCTGGATTTCCATTGACAAAGAATATATTTTCCTAAGACCCAAACAAGCTTTATACGCCAATATAATATACGCAATTCAATTATCCTCACAAAAGTTTAACAGCAATTAAGTATCGCAACGCATTGCCTTTCCATTTTCACAATGCAGGGTGTTGACATTACTTCGTTACGTCAGGCATGCGGCACTCTCTGCATTTTGCGAGTCCATACTGTGAACAATGTACATTTCAAAGATTTACGGACGACATCTCTATATGTTTAGCTTTAAATGCAGGGTAACCCAGTCACATTACGACGACACAATTACATCGTATTCACTGTAAGATGCATAACTTTTCATTAATGAATGATTGCCGTGCATTAGGAATGCTACAGTGTAGTGGGTTTGCATTTGAGGTTATGTCAGTCAATGTGTAGAAATACTGCAGCAACTTGGCTAGAGCGGCAGGAAGCAAGTTCATAATCAGACGTGTAGAGCAGGCAAGCAATAATTTACTCACAACAAATAATCAAATTCGCCAGATTGCAGTTTATTGACTTATTCACTAAGCACTGGTTTATCACGCAAGCGAGTACGAGTACAGGTTTCGGGACACTTTGAAAGACAATCGAAGGGGAACGAAGCGCATCTGCAGAATGGAAAAATATGGTTAGACTAGTAAAATACAACCAAACAAAGCTAGAAACTTAGAGGGCAGTTGTTATACCGCGTAGCATTTATTTTCTATCAACCACCCAACCTACACTTGTTTCGACCGCCACCAATGTTTGAACAACATAAACAAATTACGTCTTATGACTTATGATTAACACCTAATTAGAACTTACTAACTATACGATGAGATAACGATGAATATATGAATTATAAATTTGTAACCGCGCAGTCTAAAGATACCCCGAACGTAGTATACTGGCTGATAGTTGTTTCTGTAAGCTAGAAACGTGAGAGAGGCAGCGAGGACGATAGCAACTTAATTACATTGGTAATTACAGTAAGATAAAGTGGTTTACAATGGGATTCAAGGCGGCCCTGGATATTTCAAATATTTAATATTTGCATTATTTATTATAATTCGTAATTTGATTATTATTATTATTATTCAATTGTGAATAAATTGTTATACGGTGTCAATAATAAAATCAATGTTTTCATTAAGAACTAGTTTTAATCATTTACTTCCACTTTCACCCCGCCGCACCAGCACTATATAGCAAAATCAGAGACTTGTTTCTTCACGTCATCCTTAATTTGGTAATTCCGCTGGAAAAAAATATCCAGATGAATGGTTCAGATACGAGCAAGTAGAAAAGTTGGAGAAGATTATCGCTTCAAACTGATTGGATTGCTCAAGCAAGTGCTTCAATTATATTATTATTATTATGTTAGATAGGTATAGGTTTTGTCGAGGATTCTCCTACTGGATCTTCCTAGATATTTGGGCTTGATGATAGTTCAAACCCGTTTGACCCGTTTGAGAGGTCGGAGCCTAAATTTAGACATCTGGAGCCTGGACGCTTTTTTTCTTGATGTGTTGTTTTAGCCGTTCCATGTGAGAGTCCGCGTGTTGCTTGATTAGGTCTGTGACCATTGCGACTCCAAGATCTCGATGAAGATCAGTCACTTGCACATATTTAGGCGCATTTACTATGGCCCGCCATACTTTAGTT
>JAODGC010047117.1:0-11798 GCA_027574925.1 Ecitoglossa quadriceps | reverse complement strand
ATGGCAGTCGCTTATATAGCTCGTGAAAGTAGTGGGGAAAATGACGCTACCGTCGACTGCTCGTGCGTGAGAGTCACATCAGCCGCCGCATCTTACATTACATTGCCTCTAGTAGATGTCACTACTTGCCGGGATATATCTAAATACACATTCCTTCTTCAATTTGCTTCTTCAGAGATCTCATCTTATTCATTGATCAGCTTTGAATTTTTTATTTTACCACTAACCAGTTGTACAAATTAATGACCAATCAAACTGAAGTAAGCAACATGCCGAATACGTATTATAACATCAAATATTCCGTTAGCGTCAAAGTAAGCGCATCTCAATGCACCAAAGTGAGTTTAGATTGATCTTAACAAGTGGTGACATCTAGCAAAGACAATATAAAGGAGAGTGCGGCCACTGGTGTGACTCTCACGCACGTCGAGCAGTCGGCGAAAGCCTTATCCTCCCCACTACATTCAGCAGGTATATAAGCGATGTCTATCGCCAGGTCAGTTCATTCAAAGCGCATAGTAAGTGTTAAAGTAAGTTCAATACAAGGAGTATTTTATGTTACCTTCATTTATAACTTGTGTTGAAAGTGATTTCTAGACCACTCTGCTCCTGGTCAAATGGTTATTATTTTGTGACACTTGGTCTACATCTATATATAAGTAGTGTTATCTGAATACAATGAATACCAGTGAGTTGGTGACTAAAATTATAACCTATCATTACCCTTCCTAATTTTTTACCTCCCTAACCTTGATTCCCATGCCATAGACATCCGTACCATTCACATTCTACCACTGTATCGAATTTTCCCAAGATTTATGTCTCCTAATCCCGAAATAAATAAACTCAATCATCGTTATTGACAAAACAAGGAAAACCAAACAAAAAGCAATCCGAGCAAAGAAGAAACGCATCCCTAACAACAGAATAGCAATTATAGAAAGCAAGCATAAACATGTACATATCATCCAACCTAGAAATAAAGTACTTACCATAAGGTTTGAACACATTCAGATATAAGCAATCCTCGCTAATGTTGACCTTATCCTGCGGCGATATTAAGTTCAAGAATGGCACATCCTGGGCTTTGAAATCATCTGCAGTCTGAAGACATGGCACCTCAAAATCCATCGCATTCCGAATGCCGTCCCAAGATGGAAGTGGATCAGTCAGTGGAGGTGCAAAGCGCAGATGATTCACCGGAGGTTGGGCGTATGGTATACCCATGAAACCAATGATCCGCTGCGTGCGAATCTTGGAGATTTCCTTGCCGACCAATTGTCCTTGATTGGGAATGGTAACAGTTGGTGGTTCTCTCGCCATACACGTGTACAGCATCAGAAAGCAGAGGAGATGAAGGAACATTTTACTGCGTTTTAATGGCATGCTATTACGGGACGACGACAATTAGTGTCACTTTGTGCAGTTGTGCTATTAGGAATAATTTCGGTAGTTGTCGTATGGGTTTCTGTACTTCCCCGGTTGATGTGGTCTATGCGCGAACAAGTCGAAATTGCCACTGATTGCAGATTGGCGAGCAGTACGCTAGTGATTTCTGCACTGCCACCCTCCGCAGCACACATTCGAATGCCAACGCGTGCGAACGTTTCCCATTTTCCGACTGCTGCAGTGATTTACAGCGGGAGTTTCCGCCGGTTGTGTTGGCCGTTGCGTGATCGCGGTCCTTTAAGAAAATTCACGTTTTTCACGCGAGGGCAGCACTACGCCCAGTACGATTCATAACAAACGCCGACTTTTAGGGAGCCACGCTGAAAACATTCTCCGTTCGTAACAGCAGATCATGTGTTGGTAATTACTTTAATGAATGATAATAGTTGTGGGAAATTTGTTTATTGCAATTGCATCCGTGTTTACGTTGGTTGTGTAATGGATGTTTTAATGTTTTTGTGTTTTGTGCTATATTATTATTTCTTTTCAGATTGATGATATTGTTGTGGACGTATTTGAATCTGAAATTTATGCAATGATTATCAATGAATATTTGCTTAAAACAAAAGCCAATTGAAGACCAGAGAAGCAAATAGACTTGTTTGAATCAAAGGAATTATAGTATTTGTTTAGAGATGTCTTTAGTTACATTGGTAGTCTTTTGTGAAAAAAGTTATTCATTACAATTGTAGTAGAAAGTAAATAATTTTGTGTTTGTTTTAAATTTCCCGCGTTTTGCTATTTTATAATTGGTTATAATTGCCTCAACCAATCAGATTCCACCAACCTTGGAAAACAAATGAAACAATCACTAACCTCGAATTTTGCTAGTCCAAGTCAAATGTCCAAACAAAGTTGGTTAATTTGTGTTGATTTGTATTCGTAGTGAGCCATAAAACATCCCACTGCTCTTCACACTGCAGACATATCCCCTTGCAACATTGCTCCCGGCGATAAACCACTATCGCAATGATACATTTGTAACTCTCGAGGTTTGTGCGAGCAGAACGTCTGATTTCAGCGCTCTATGTACATCAACCATAACTACCTCTAGAGTCTGAAGACTTCAGCATTATCAGTCTACTGCCTTAAGAAGCATTGGGCAACTGTCTGCATACAATCTGCACAATGATTACGCTTTCACAGCGCATTAAGAAGCAGCAGGACGAAACCACCCCGTCCACAACGCGTGTCTCTGTGAGGGACAAGTTGCTTACTAGGGAGGTTCAGGAAATGTCGCAGTTATTACCAAGTAATTGCTATGTGCATTTTGATAATGTGGATGAATTAAGTGCATTCAATCTTAGAGTGAATCCGGTGGAAGGATATTGGAAAGGTGGATCATTCAATTTTGCTATTAATGTTACTGAAGATTACAATATGGTGGTGAGTATTTTTGGTGGTTTACAAAACAAATGAGGAGAGTTTATGGATATTGATGATTAATCGGTTTTTTTTTTTAGCCTCCACAAGTGAAATGCCTTACAAAACTATGGCACCCAAATATTAGTGAAACTGGTGATGTCTGTTTGTCAATATTACGACAACATAGTGTTGATGGCTTAGGTTGGTCACCAATTCGTAGACTTAAGGATGTAGTGTGGGGTCTAAATGCACTTTTTACAGTATGTACATTAATTTAAGAAATTATTATTTATATGCATCTAACAAGATTGTTTTTTCTCTTTAGGATTTACTTAATTTTGATGATCCATTAAATTTGGAGGCAGCTGAAATGTACTTGAAGTCCAAAGAAAATTTCACCACAAAAGTGAATGAGTATTTACATCTCTACTGCAACATGTAATATGTCAAAGCATAATGAATGTGAGTGTATGCCTGATATCCTTAAATCTTTTAAATACCTTAGTTTAATCTTATGTTTAGTCGACATGATATAAAACTATACCTAAAAGATACATAATTATCTCAGGATTGCATTGCAATGTGCTCACTTGTTACTTTAGTTATTTATCATTTTACTTGTTTTCTGTACATATTCATACTCGTGGGTGAGGAAGAGCAGTAAGAAATCCGTCATTTTAGTGAATTAAGGGACATCTGAAAATTAAATATTTCAAACTTGAATACCTGTACATATTGTTAGCTTGTAATGCGTGATGTCGCCAAAGGTGAACAATTGAAAGTTTAATGGATTTATGATTGCATCTGTTAGATATGTAATTTTAGGTAATCACGTTAGGGCCGGGTGGCGGGTAGGAGGAGGGTAATAACAAACACAAGGTGTATAGTACGGTCTAATTGATATAATGTTGATGACACATTGCTCTATTGGCTAGTTTTTTTACGTTGGAATTCCGTATACAATTCTCTAATCTGTATCGTTGATGCCTGTGTAAATAACGTATTTAAGTATTCGGTTGACTTTGATCACGACGTGTCTAATATTCATTGTTTTGGGATAACTTTACTTGAACACTTAGTATTTTGTTTATGTTGCAATACGTTTTAAACATTAACAAAATAGTAAGCATAAGCATAAATGCAAAGTTATCTGAATACAATAATGTATTTAATTTTTGTTAACGAAGATAAATGCAATTGAAGTTAAGTATACAATGTTTTGCATTTAATCATCCTTGCGCCATTTTGTTTTATGATCATGATTGCAGCTATTACTTTGTAATAATCGTAAACAATGAGTATTTGAAAGCGGAACTTTTCCTGATGTTTCATCGAGAAGTGTAACAACGAACGGATCAATTTGTTTACAATAAAACAGATTACTCTATAAGGTGTGTGCGATACAAGTCAGCAAATTGAGCGAATTTCGCGTTCTTTTAAAATGATTATGAAATATCGGGTCTAAATCACATATTAATCAACGCGTACTCCAGCCATCCCAAAGTACATTTTGTTGCAATATGATGAGTGCCTTCAAGAAAATCAATTTGGGGGGAAGCAACAAGTTTCGGCTCAAAACATTGAATTCAAAATCAAGTGAGGCATTGAGAGGGAAACAGTTTATAGCATTGAATAGAGTTGGAAATATTTTATTTCCATGTGGTGAAACAAGTTGCCTAAATCACGTGGTTATTCTAAAAGCATGATTTGCATCTGTTTTTGCCCTGAACAGTGTTGTTTTTTATTTAATTAATGATTAGTTAACCTATGAGTCTTAAGTTTGTTTATTCCTTAATTTTTATGGAAGTATTCTACTAAACTTCTAATTCTGGTACGAAAATAATAGGATACTGCCAGAAAATAATCTGCGCCATCGAATTTTCATGGGTGAATTTTAAGCATTTTATTCTGTGATTCAACTTTTATATTATAAAGTGTTACCCCCCATACTTAAAATATTCATATTCTACAGTCTTAATAATTCACTGCCCTAACTGTAAACTAGATAATTGTGATATGTGCGTAATTATTTTGCCGCGATAAACAACAGAAAAGTATTTGAATTTAAAGAATGTTGCTGTTAACATTCAGTGAGTGGGTAAAACTTGTTCTGAAAACAGTATTTTTTGTGTTACTAGTTTTGATCTGAAAATGTATATGATTCATAAGAAATTCCCTTCGGAAGAGGAGGACCATTTGTACTGACAACATAAACAATTTGGTTCTTCCTGTGGCTAAAATCATTTATTTTTAAAAAATATGACACTTTCAGTAAACAAACAACATTGTACGTTGAGAGAATAAACAATAGAATGCAATAAATGCACATTTCAATCAAGAGTAAATCGCAATCCTTCAAGAATTATACGCATAATCAGTTATTACAGCTAGATAATTTCAATATTCCTTCATTTCATTAATATATGCACAGCTTTCCCGACCGGCAAGTCAGGGAATCCAAGTCCACCCATCCTTGCACATACTGCATACCACCACCACTTACATAAATATTTATAAAGATTCGTTTGCGCATTTCTGTCTGGCTTGCGTTCGAATTTGGAATATCTGTTTTCTTGTCCGCTATGGGCTCGTTGTATGTGTTTTCTGGGTATGCACAAAATTTAATATGCAATATGTGTTTTACAACTTGCTTACGTTTTGTCAGTTTTAGCTTCTTCGTTTCATTGTGTGTCGTGTGTGGATGCGCGTCTGGATGGCTTCTGTTATTGTTTGTCTCGCTAGCGAATAATGACAATCATTTGTTATGCATATCGTAAGAATATTTAAGACTAGCACATGGTCGTGATGCGAACTACGAGTATGACTTAAGTGATTGCTGTAGTTCTGCGATTTTGTTTGCGCACTTGCATTGCACATAGATAGATTACAGTATTACAATATCCTCAACTTGACATGCTCAGCTCTTCATATATAACAACAACAAATTATGTATGAGAATATATATATATATATGTTATATATATGTATATATATATATAATAATAGTACATGTCATATCACATATGAGTTATTTCAATCAGATAAAGTTTGTTAGGTTTGTCTACTCTAAATGCAACATCGAACGGACGAGTGAAGTATCAGCATTCTGGTTACGGCTTGATTGAAAAACAGGCCTTGTTAGGCATCCAACTTGGTGATAATAACAGTTGCGCAAGTGTCTAGGCCAGTCCGAAACGAAATTTCGGTAACAACGACGTATCTCACTGCGCTGATGTCCAAGAGATATGGGAATACTACGCTGATAAAAACGTATCACTTGATTTGCATCTGCGGCCCGCAAATGAACAACTGCAGAAAAGTCTGCGCTGCGGCATGCAGACGAACGCCTAGCATAGTTTACAAGTGAACAACTACTTGCAGTTTTTCTCCTGCGTGTGTACACAATAAGCAAGCACTGATTTACTGCACATACATGATTGGCGCATTACAATCTAACATGTAGTATTGCTTAAGACAAGATCCGGAAACGAATTGCGAGCGTTGCCATGCGTACGCCGCGAAATAGCAAAACAATCGACAGCCAACGCAACAAGTCGCACCGCGTGGGCCAGCGATACGATCAAATTTGATGCCTCGAAATCGAGGCCCATTGTGCAATTAGGTCGTGCTGATTCCTCTCACATATGAATCTTACAAATCCATTTTTACGACCTCTGCCGAATACACGTTCAGTCCGAGCAACTTCAAAGTGTCCTTAAGAGTTAGTACATGAGTATTAACAATAGAATATCTACTAGACTAAACAATTGAAGCTATAACCAATATATAAAAATGTCTAAAATACGAATAATCTCAACAGAACAAATTGTTCCAAAACAAGATTCATTAATTTAATGTCAAGGCCTCACGAATATGTCTGCGTCACCTTGACTCAGGGACCAAGCGTAAAAAAGGTAATGCAATGTAGAGTGTATGAAGTTCGTGACTTGATACGTGGAACAAGATGGAAATCGACTTATCCACTAAATTATGTCGTGCCGTGCGCTCCCTCGGGCCATTTCACCTATTTCCGTTTCTGAACTAAATAGAAAATATAAATGCATATAAAAATAGAAACTTGCAACAGCCGCAAACGATTGACAAGCGATTAAATTCCAACGTGCGCTAACTCCTCTGTGCGGATTCATCTAGGCGCGAATACAACAATCTAGGCTACTGAAAACGAAACTACATCACATCACATGATCTCATGTTTGGACCATGTTTGCTTGGAAGTCAGTAGTGTTCATCTCATGTTCCTACACTCCATAATCAACAAACACACAAACAGGGATTTCATAAATCCGGCGTATGTAAACCACATGATAAAGTTTACGCGTCGCAAACAAAATATTCGCTCGTTTCTCCGAACAGCGTCACGAGGATGCTACCATGAGGAACGCAACGTGCATGATGGGACACGTCTCTGCCTAATATAATACAATATCCTTTTCTTGCCATGAATGTGCTTGTATAAGCTTAGCTAAATTCTTTGTCTTTTGTTTTCGTTTTGGTTGCAACGTTTTACACATGCGCCTGGTACTCATTTACGCTGTGGGCCAGCTACATCGACATTGATTAAGTTCAATAAATGATGCCTCAACATTATAACAGCTTAACAAGACTTTTTTCCAAGAGCTTATCTTCGTGGCTTGGGTAAAAGTGATAGCTGTGCAAATTGTTAGCTCTTAATTTATACTTGTGACTTATTTGTTTCTTTGCTCGGTGAGTACTAGAAATGCGCGAGAGTAATGCAGAAAGAAAAGCAGGAAGGGACAAATCGTGATTGGAGTTTGAGAGATAAGTATAGTCGAGGTCTTTGGATTGAAAGAGAAAGTTGAACGTGAGTATTAAGAAGCGCAATTTTCCATAGACGACGCTGACGACGGCGGTGACGACTAGAGGACGCGTTTACTTGTCATCCGACCCGTTAAGTCGACCGCAGGTTTCGCCGGTGGAGATGCTGCGTTGCACGATTGGGCTTCGTCCACCACTGCTGCTGCCGCTGCTCAACGCCATTCGTTGCATCTGGCGGATTACCGTAGTTGCATGGTATGCTTGCTGCAAACAATAAAAGCATCATTAATAAATCATGGGAATCTCATGATGAACTTCAATTCTTGTCATACCTTCCAACGAGACTTGGCAAAATTCTTCTTAAGTTGCTCAGAAACAGTGCCATGAATATTCTTGTTACTAGCCGCGTTGCCAGATATCCTATGAACACAAATCGATCATCTGTTTGCTTTACCCGCTCAACCACAAACAATCACAGATCAACCGCAACACCGGATCAACGCATCGAACAAAATAGAATCCCAAACTCACCACGGATGACCTAACGCCTGCCGGCACGTGAACCGCTTCTCTACATTGACGCACATCAGGTTCCTGATGAAGTCCTTGGCCGAGTCGCTGATCTCGTCCCAATAGGGCGAATCGAATTCGAACTCGCCTTTGAGGATCTGCGCGAAGAGATTGGCGTCGTTCTCGTCATAGAACGGCGGGTAACCGCAGAGCAGAATGTAGGAAATCACTCCTATGCTCCATACATCGACAGCTTTGCCGTAGGGCTTTTGTGCGAGTACCTCAGGTGCCACGTATCCAGGCGTACCGCATGCAGTTGCCATTATTCCGGAATCTTCCATTTTGGAGAGGCCGAAATCGCTGATCATGATTTTACTATCTTCATCTGCGCTGTAGTACAGCAAATTCTCCGGTTTCAGGTCGCGATGAACTACTCCTTGTTCATGCATATAATCAACTGCTTCGAGGACTTGACGCATCAAGTCCGCAGCATCTTTTTCAGTGTAGGAACCTTTTTCCACGATTCTATCAAAGAGTTCTCCACCTGTTACCCTGTAAAATATTGAATACAGTGTTTCGTTGATCTTGGTTACGACGTGTATATAGACTTGATTCATTGCATTGAGACAACTTTGCTTTGATATTTGATGTTACTATAACATCAAATATTTAATAAGTATCAAACTCGTCTCAATACTATGAATATTACTTAGTTTGAAGCTTTCATTTGTTTCAAGCATAACTGATCAGCAATATAGGCAACTTGATAAAGTTCTTTTGTATGAAGAGTTAATTTAATCACCAGTCGTTAATGAACTTTTGTTTCCACCAAAAAATATTTGAGCCACTAAGTATAATATATTACCATAAATAAAATATGCAAATTCAAATGTTACAGCACAAAATAATGAAGATATCTGCATATCTGTTTAGTTTATAAAGTTGCCTACCACATTGAAGTAACATTTGTTTGTTTGAATGTTTGAAACAAAAATTAAGCAACAAATGCAATACTTACAACTCCATAATTAAGTAAACTTTTGTTTTGTCTTCAAATGTTTCAAGTAGTTGTACAATATTAGGATGTTTAAGCCTGCAAACATTAAAGTCTAATCAGAATAGGTAAGATAATTACATTTTAATTACCCAGTCAATTACCAAACCCACTTACATAAATTAAGGTAAAAATTCAATTATTAAGTACACATTACCTTCTTAAAACTTTAATTTCATTCTCCAATGAGTCCTCCTTGCCCTTCAAGGCCTTCTTGTCAATAATTTTGACTGCATACATACATCGAGGCCTTTCCTTGCTCTCCACCAGCCTCACTACTGAGAATGCTCCACTAAAACAAGTAAACAATCCACTTACAAACCTGCTGCATGCATCATTGCGTGAAAATAACATGAGCGCTGCTGAGACTAAACAGCTGTTGCTTTACTTGATTGATTTATATCTGTATTCATTCATTGTAGCCCAGCAAAGGTTGCTTTGGCCAGCAGGGTAGGCAGACTTACGTTCCGAGCATCTCCTTGAGGCAGTACTTGTCCTCGACGGAGGGCTGCTTCTCCGCATCCTTACTCTCCTTCTTCTTCTTATCCGAGTCCTTCTTGCCGAAGAGTGGCATCTTGTTCGGCTTGACGAAACTGACAACAAACAGCACAATGAATCGGATGATAATCGTTCGCCGTGCTCACGATCGCACATGCAGCACACTCATGTCTAGCACCGAATCCCGAGAATCGCGAAAATGCCGAACCTGCGGCGCCAGCAGCAGGACGAATATCAAGCAGCTGACATGATCTCACGAAATTGGAAGTCGCGTCGCTCGCACCAGTCTTTCGTGTCTTATTCTGCTGGCGCGTCGTTCACTCATCAACACATTTAACGCACACTTGGTATGTTTGGAACCTTTGGAACGCTCTATTCTCTACTGAGATCTATGATCTATTGAGATGCGTAAAGCGAGCAGAAGGGGAGAGGTATGCGCGCCGCGTCGGCGAGGATCAGGAGAAAACCAACTCGTGTGCGACCGCGCCGCGCGAATAGTTGTTGCACGACCGCAGGCCTGCGGGTACAACAGCGTCTCGTGGCTGGAAGTTCAGCAGGCAACTCGTCGACTGCCACCACCGCTTCCACTAGCCGTGCATATTGAGAATTCTACTCATTTGCCACACACTGTACACGTACACAACGTGCATTTACCCTTGTGGCCTGGCCGCGGTTGATTGGGATGATTAGATAGCGCTGGAGTTTTCCTCTATTCTCCTGCTTGCCGAGGAGTAGGAAAACTAGGAACAGGTTGGAAAATCATCCCGTGTGCAGGCAATTTGGATGTAATTTCTGCAACCTTCAGAAGGGGGCGCTCCCGAATCAAAATACAGAAAAACAATTGAATGACACTGAGAGGCAAGAACAGTTTTCTTCAGTTATGCAACAAAATTTTGAAGTCCTCGCATATAAATTCATGCGAATATTCATTTCCAGCGATCAATAATATTTCCTACACGTGCTTAGTAGTTGTTTTCTTTTAAAAGGTTTTATGACATTACTGGAAATGGTTGAAATTCAAGGAAACAATTGTAAGTGAAAAGCATTGAAAACTCTGATAATTAATTTGAGCGTTATCATCGAATCACTTTGCGGTGTTCACGTGATGATTACGCTTATTCATGATATACATACGTACAAATAATATACGTAACTTTCAGTAAGTTTAGAATAAATTACTTGACTGCCCAACAAACAAGCAACTAGCAACGCATTCGTGAAAGCCCACATCGGTAGAACAACACAATAACGAATGGAATGAATTCCATTCAATTCCACAATTTGGTTGCTTGTGAATATAGACAACGGTCGCGTGATTGTGTTTTCCATTTGCATCATTTAGGTTGGAAAACAGGTTATCACGCTGTTAATTAGATGCTTAGCATGCGTGGAGTGTCGGCACACGAATTGCATTGCTCTACAGATTAGCGAGCAATCAAAGAAATCGATCATTTGGATTATTCTGGCATGACTTATTACTTTAGTACCATTTATGATTGTAAGACATATAGATGGATATATTGAGTGTTGGAAGGTGGTAATAATAGAAATATTTGAATTACGTCTCAGGATGTCCGTTGTGTGCATCGCTTGGCTCGTGGCAAACAATTAAACTCGTTTACGCCTCGCAAGTCACACAGAGACATAAATGTCTCAACATTGACATGGTAGGTAAAATAGAAAGTCAACAATATTAAATCAATGGCAATAAATTAATTTTTCAGGTTGTTTTCCTCATAAATTTGACCGTAATTGCAAAGTCACTTGGTAACTTCCAGATGCAGATGTTGGCAGAATGAGTGTTATATTAAAAATATAAGCACTGCTTATTTAATAACATTTTCAACTGTGAACGACGTGTAGATTAAAGTAAGATTCAATAATTACACTGATCTTTTCGGCAAAGCACGAGTCGATCTTATTTTAGCCAGGACCAAAGTTGAGGTTAGAACTAAATCGATAAAATCTACCAGTCATTTTCTATCAACATTTGAATTGCAAGCACTTTTTATTTGAAGCCATGCAAATAAAGACAGAGCTGAAGTTGAATTGTCTCGCTTTGAAGAATGAATTAAAGGTGGCGCTATACACAGTGATTTAGGCAATTTTATCACATGTTGTAAGA
>JAODGC010047106.1:1409-24085 GCA_027574925.1 Ecitoglossa quadriceps | reverse complement strand
TGGATTGGATTGAATGAATTGATCCAGTTTTGTAGGTAAAAAATATTCCTCTATAAGCATTACACTTATAAATAATAATGAAATAGTTAATTAGGTCGCGTTAGAGAAGATTGCTAAGATAACGTAGATAATTGAATTGTTAATGCGGAGAACATTTTTTTGTGAAAATCAATATTATATCGGCTTTGCATATAATTTACATGTCATACATGAAAAGAAAATATGACGCTATGCATTCAAAGAAGAGAAAATTTTGATATTTAATCCGAACGATTTCAGTGTGTTGCCTTTTTTATTTTTATCGGTTTAGGTTCGTGTGCATTAATTTACACGGCTAATAGTCATTTGTTATCGATACATCGGTTGTTTTTGGTTTTTTAGGAGGAATAGGATTTTGGGAGTATAAGGATTTCTTGAATGTGGGATTTGGTATGTTCATTAAACATTTTTATTTCATACTTGTATTTATGTTATGTTTGGCAACATTCCCAAAACCTTGTTATGACATCAAATATATGGGAAGTGTCAAAGTAGCTCAATACATCTCAATACAATAAATATTGGGCACTTGTACCCATGATCAACAAAATCCTTTATTTAATATTCGTAAATATATTTCGGGTATATTTTAAAGATGCTGCTATGCTGCTAAATTCTACACCACAAATTACTAAATTGAATGTTGGGTTGCCTACTGCCAAAACAACTTTGCATACAATTTACATGTCATACATGAAAAGAAAATATGATGCTATGCATTCAAAGAAGAGAAAATTTTGATATTTAATCCGAACGATTTCAGTGTGTTGCCTTTTTTATTTTTATCGGTTTAGGTTCGTGTGCATTAATTTACACGGCTAATAGTCATTTGTTATCGATACATCGGTTGTTTTTGGTTTTTTAGGAGGAATAGGATTTTGGGAGTATAAGGATTTCTTGAATGTGGGATTTGGTATGTTCATTAAACATTTTTATTTCATACTTGTATTTATGTTATGTTTGGCAACATTCCCAAAACCTTGTTATGACATCAAATATATGGGAAGTGTCAAAGTAGCTCAATACATCTCAATACAATAAATATTGGGCACTTGTACCCATGATCAACAAAATCCTTTATTTAATATTCGTAAATATATTTCGGGTATATTTTAAAGATGCTGCTATGCTGCTAAATTCTACACCACAAATTACTAAATTGAATGTTGGGTTGCCTACTGCCAAAACAGCTTTGCATACAATTTACATGTCATACATGAAAAGAAAATATGATGCTATGCATTCAAAGAGGATAAAATATTGATATTTATTCCGAGTATTACTCAAATTACGCTAATTAATCGAAAGACATTTCAACGTATTAAATTATATGATTATAATGACCATAATTTAAAAGCAGGATCTATTATTGACCAAGTTTATCATATGCAATAACTGAATTGAATTTATTGTTTACAAGTGGATATGTCGAGTATTATAATCAATTAAATTAAAAAAATCTTCTTTTCCATCAAGTAAAAAACGTGACATTTTAATACAACTACATAGCACATAGTACGCATGCACCATGTTCACAATGACTATACATTTTCAAATAACAATAAATAGTATACTATGTTGAATAAAAAGAAAGTAATTGAAAGCAATTATATATTAGTATAAGAAGAATATGGAAATAATAGGAAGGAAGTCCAGCAAAGGAATACTTTCGGAATTAATCATGCTGAATTATTCGAAATGGAAAGCTTATAAATTTACATTTCAATTATAAAATAAATACATATAAATTACATATATATATTTCAATATCAAGTGATAAAAATTAATTTATGTCTTTCCACTTCAGTAATTATGGCTTAGTGTCACACTTGATCGTACCATCTGTACGATCTGTGCATATGTCTTTCTTCATTTTTTGATAATCACGAGCATTGAATCTCGCACACCTTATAAAGCCCATGACTTGCCCGCCTTAGGTTAATTCAAATTAACTCCTGCGACATTGTTGCAGGCGTCAGCAATTACTTCATTAATTCATCTACTCCTTTCTGTGGACGTTCTTAACAATATTAGTCACGTTATCTGGTAGGTAGTCATTCAACAAAGTGCGAAATAACGTGCAATGCAACGCAACAACCACATGTGTATTATTAAGTTATTGTTAATAACTAGAGAGAATTAAAATTGCTGGAAAATTATTACATTAGATTCGTATATTTGAGTAGGTGCTCATTGTCTCTGATAATTACAGTGTTCGATGATAAACTAAGGAGCTAATTTAATGTTAATTTGAATATGGATTAGAAATCAAGGTTGGAAGAACATAGTTTATAATCATTACCACTATATATATGCTGATATTTGTTGTTATTGCACTCATAATAACGTGATATTGATATTAAATGTTATTGCTTTATTTTATGAGTAAATGCTTTATTTTGAAATATCACCAATGAGATGAAAATTTTAATTGAGACAAGTTGCTACTTTTTATAATGACCTAATATTTCAAAATGAAATTTTAAATGGTAATGGAAAGCTAAGAGTCATATCTTATTGTCAAATATGTAATATACATTGTGTTCAGATTTATTGCAATACTTTAACATTTTGTAACTACTTGATGTTTGAAAAACGATTTCAGTGTGTTGCTTTTTGTATTTTTATCGGTTTAGTTTCGTGTGCATTAATTTACACGGCTAATAGTCATTTGTTATCGATACATCGGTTTTTTTTAGGAGGAATAGGATTTTGGGAGTATGAGGCTTTCTTGAATATGGGATTTGGTATGTTTGGCAACATTCCCAAAACCTTGTTATGACATCAAATATTTAGGAAGTGTCAACGTAAGTCAATACATCTCAATACAATAAATATTAGGCACTTTGTACCCATGATTAACAAAATCCTTTATTTAATATTCGTAAATATAATTCGGGTATATTTTAAAATGACTAAATTGATTGTTGAGTTGCCTACTGCCAAAACAAAATACACAGTAAAAGTTCCAATAATTTTTTGATTAAAAATCTTTAAAAAATATTTGATTCTAGATATAATTTATTTGAAAAATAGTAGCAACAGTTATTATTACCATTTACACTATAGTTAATGCATAAAAATTAGTATGAGCAGTGAAATCTGTAAAATAATCTTTAAACCAACAAAAACTTTCTGTGATTTTTATTGACTTTTCAATGTTTATTACTATTATTTATTGTGACATTTTATTATTTTCGTCTGTACATGACAGTATCTTAAATTAAGTCTTCAAATTTCTCTTGACAATACTTTTATGTTTCATCTCTGTAGATGATGGCTTTGGCTTTGATTCTTCTGAGGCTTCGGTGATTTGTAAGACTTTAACTTAATGAATTTCAGCGATTTGTTTATATTGTATTGTGTTAAACGCAACTTTCCCTTACTCCATTCAAACAATTCAATATCACCAAACACATGATCATCACTCAAAAGTTATAGCAATTTAAAACACTCTCAGTTCATCATCTGATACGTGGAACAAAAACAATAACACCGACCGAAAACTATTTTACAACTTTGCACTTTATTTCCCTGGATAGGAAATTGTACCTCCGGTTGCACCTAATTATAAATATAATACCATTCGAAGCGGAAAGAAACCTTTGTAACATATTAAGTACTTCAGTGTTTAACTTGCCTTCTTCCAGCTCTTCGTTCCATGGGTGTTGCTTGTTGGTGCAGCCATTTTGGACTTGATGGGTCTCGCATGTCACCGGATTAGATTACCAAGAACGTTGAGTGTGTTTCCTTTTGTCAATTTCAAGAAAAGTTTTCGAGCGTTTAGAACTCTCATTTATAGAATATAAGTCATTCCCAAACAAAATAAGTTATGCCTCTTGGTTTATTTAAAACAAGTGAGGTTAACAATGAAGAAATCTTTAATTAATTATTAAATTTAAAAAGCTCCTTGTAGACTGCAAACAAAGAATCTGACTTAAGGTAAACAAAATGAAAGTAAAGTTTTCGGTTCACAGCGATCCGTGAACTTTACGTGTATCTTGTGCACTCTTGCATGTCACTTTAAGTATTTTAAGTAAACCACGAAGAAGATCATAGGGTCAGTCATAGACTAGTCCCTACAAGATTTCTGAAATTGATAGAATGTTAAAATGAAAATCCCAAATTTATTTTGTTTAAATTACTTTATTTCTCTGCACGTCTAATTGTCTTTAAATTGCACTGGTATTGATGAAGTTACAACCTGTCCTTCTCTGATTATTTCCTATTGTCTATTTCCGTTAGAATTCAATTGCATAGAACGCAAAGAATGAACAATCGTAAATGGTAACTGTACGTGCAATACGTGCATTTCTTTCTACTTTTTCTCTGCGATTTGAAAAAAAAGTTATACAGGAAATAATTATTCAAATTTAATGTATTTTGATTCAATTCTGATTTTTTGAATTTGTCTGTAAAGTATAAATCATCCAAGAAACGAAGCGTAGCAGAAAAATGAAGGAACAATAAAACTCAGCCGAGGTTGAAGAACAAAACACAATTCCTACCGATTGCAACACGCAGCGTGGATTGTAAATAGTTATTAAACATGAACAGCAGCGTTATAGGAAATTGAAATCATTTCCTTCTTTCAAATATTCTGCCGCGGTCCATCACAGCGGTATAAAAAGTGATGATGATTGATTTGATATTGCTTTTGTTTTTGCTGCACAACTGTGTTTTGGTATTTGGGTCGCCTACTTTTAGGCGTACGAAGATGTCATGTTGAATTTTCAAAGTTACAAATTGATTTGAAACACTTTTAAAGACAATTCAACTGCTTTGTACTTGGAGATATTTTTAGTTCGTATCAAAAATAGCCTTTGCATATGGTCTGACTGGTCTTAATTCGAGAATTTGAATTAAAAGTCGGAACCCTTTTTCGGTTAATTGTATAACTGGGATGAGAAGCATAAGAATGTCTGCAAATTAATAGCCTTCATTTGATATTATTCTTGAATGCTTCTATTGAATTTATTTATAGGTGAATTATTCGAATGCAATAAAAGTTGTAATTGACAAAGACGTCAAGAGTGAAATACAAAAATGTAGAGCATCGTGAAAGCGTAACATAAATAAAACTCGATGGAGGGTGTCTTCAATTTAAAATATCGAAACACATATTACTTTTCTAACATTTTATTTGCAACACGTTAAAATGGTATTTTAACTTCCCGAAAAGACTAAAACAATCTTAAACAAACACCTGTTTCACGTTTATTCTAAAAGCACATATTCCACATGGCGTATTTGCCTCTTCTTCTTGCTCTGCCTTGTTCCAAGCCTTCATTGTTCAGTCTTGCCCTTGGAGGTTTGAAAATGGATCAAAAGACCCTCGCCAGCTGTCTACCAGAACTGCTCTTCTCCACTTTTATTCTCCAATTAACGAAAGGAAAGATAATAAACGAAATATACGAAAGATTACTCAACCTACAACTTTGAGTAAACCTACCGTGTTCCATGATTATATTATCAATACCGATAACGATTCGTCATTTACCTATTTGGTCGTATTATCTATTTTTTGCAATTTGCGTAGGAACTGCGCTAGAGCCAAGTGCGCATGGAAAGTACTGCCTACATAAATATTTAAACAGAATATTCAGCACTACAGCAATTTGTCTGCGCGACATGCGAATACATTGCAAATTGCAAGTTAAACGAACTTATGGCAAAACATGCATGTATTACTTTTTCCTTCGTGGAGTGCGATTGGTGTGATTAACGATAGAATCAAACGACCTTGTTAGGAATATTCAATAATAAAATAACAAATTACACCTGCGCTTTATATTTTAACCTCGTGAGCTGTCTGTAAACAATTAGTAATAATTTTCTTTATATTTACGAAAAAATAAGCTATTTTATAGTATTATTTGTTTGTAGCTGAGAAAAACCGTAAATTTAGAGCGAGAACTTAGGGTTAAATGAAAAATCAACAAAATCAAATCATATTTGCATCAATTTTCATTCCTTACAGGTACTAATTTTTCTAGTATTTGTCTGCAATTGAACCAAAACGGCAAATTTAAGGCCAGAACTTCTGGGGTTAATAAAAAATCAACCCTGCTGATGAGAAAAAAATCGATTTCGTATTCGTAATCGTATTAGTTTCCAAAAGAAATTTTACTTAATTCATGTTAAAATTATCGAGAGACCCGCACTTTTGTCCTTATCTATCAAACAGTGTAATTAACCCAATTAACTTGCCTAATTGAAGAGCACTACATATAATACAATAGGACTACCCTGTAGCCTATGCTGTAGACTGAAGTTCAGGAGTGAATAACACATTAAACAACAACAAATACCTAATGTTTTGGAAACAATTGTTTCATCTAAATAAAATCGAATATCTGTTTATTATTAATAACCGCGGCAGAATATTTGAAAGAAGGAAATGATTTCAATTTCCTATAACGCTGCTGTTCATGTTTAATAGCCATCTAAATAAAATCGAATATCTGTTTATTATTAATTTAACATTTTCACAATGTACACGTCCTCTTACACTTTGGACACATACATCCTTTTCATGTACACACTTATGGCATATTAATTGAACTAATAAATCGATATCGAAAATATACAGTTCGCAGCGTGAAAATATTTAGAGCATGAATAAGTTTCTCATCGATACCTGGTGTGACGACGTAGATAATTTATTGAAGTGTGTGTAAACGCACCGCGCAATAATCGATTCGATTTCGACTGGCAAACATATGTTGCATGCAAATAAAGTATATAAAGCTTATAGATGCAAGAAACCGCCATCGCCATGCACGTTGATCATTTTTTGCCTGCTCGTATTTATGGATTTATATTCAAAACATTTGCAATATGATGAATTAATTCATGGTTTCATTGAAAGAAAAGTGTACACTCGCATTTGCAACTTACAAGTTGCTTGCAGCAGAACCCAAACGAATTTAATTATGCATTATGCGAATTTTATGCAATTAATGTGAAAATGAATGCAATGATTTAATTAAATAATAATATTTTCGAGTAAGATATATTGATATGAATCAAAGAATGATAGTAGATTTGATTTCCATCCAATTTATCTATTAGGGTATGGTTATTCCTAGTAGTATGGTTAGAACTAGTGATAGAATAGGTTAGAGCCCAATCTTAACAAAAGCCTCAAAGGTATACAGCAATTTTTGCTGGTAGATTGTGGGTCTATATTCCACCAATACCTTCGTTGTAGTTAGAACCGAAGAGAGGTCTGCATTCTCCCGATTAAAATTGTTCATTTACCTGGAGGCCAATACTGGGAGATCGAGCATGGTGTTGGTTTATGATCAGTATGGGTAGCAGCACGCTCACAATCATACGGCACACCACGTACGTGTACATCCAGAATAAGATATACAAAAAGTATAAGACTAATAAGGCTGATCATGAATATTGGTGCAAATTAAAGAGTGATAATACAATTTGATTTTCCTTCACTTTATAAATATCTATTGTTATCACTAGTTCCAACCTAATCTAAACAAAAGTCCCACAGTTATAAAACAATGGTACTTAAACCAACCGTCTTGGTAGCTGGGTTCCGAGTTGGCAGATCGCGGATTCAAATCCCCCCAACACCTCCGACGTAGTTAGTTTACCAAGGAGACCAAGAAGAGGTCTGCCGAGCAAACGGTCCAGCTACCGGCCACATCATGAAAAAAATTATAAGAAAATGGCTGATGATATCGACTTTCATAAAAAAAGAAGGATTTAAAACCTAACAGTAAGGTGGCAATGTTCCTTAGAGATTGAAACGCCCATAAAATTAATAAAAGGTTACACCAACATTCTGTCTATTAAAGGGTGTGCACTTTGATTAGAGAAGTGAAATTAACTTCATGTTTTCTAAAAAATAGTATTAAAATGTTATTTAAATAAATAACATAAAATTTATTTATTTTATATATTGGCAGTTTATTTCTTAAGGCAATAATTGCTTTGATTAGTTAATTACAGTTTGATACCAGTTTAAATCTTCGATTAACTTGCAATTAACTTTGAGCACTTCAACCTCTTCAACAAATTATCAACATTGTCGTTGGCTTATAATTGCAAGTGGAACTGACGAGATCTTAATTCATAGTTTTTAGGTCACTTACCAAATTATTATCCTTGAATACAGACATGTTGATCAGCAGGAAGTCATACAGCGCAGTGTGTGTAGTAAATAATCCAATCGCACATACTTAAGTGCAAATTGCAGCAATTAAAACAATTTAACACGTTATAAACCGTCCGCAAATAAAATTTCACTGTCAGTCCAAACTCTAACCTCAAATCATAACCTCCTAAAACTTTAACTACTTGTAATTATTTACCGCTTTACAGCAACCGTTTCGCTCTTGTCTTTTTGTATAAATCATCAGCTTTACCTCTATCAACAAGCACATTACAAGCAAATATGTAGTCGAATTAGAAATCACCGGAAGTTGCTATTCTGTTCTAGCGCTGCAACACGCGTCACACTTGAAAATATGCGCTTGCTTTTTAAAGTTATAAATCGCGTTTGTCGTCGCAATTGTTGTAAATGAAAAATGATGTAGGTTGTCGCGTGTTGTCGTCTTTGCGCCACGGACGAAACAAACACACTGGAAACACATCCAAATAGGCCGGTAGCACCGGTGTTCAAACGCAGACACCGTTGCTTTCTACCATTTCCACCGCGTCCCCCAGTTTTCAATGAAACCACACAACGTGCGACGATACAACTCTTATGCCGGTGTCTGTAACGTAAAACTCTTGCGGCAGACTGGAAGCGGTGGGTAAACGCAAAGGAAGCTACAAGGAGGTGAACATTAAATGAGCGTAACTTGCACGAAGGTATTGCATGAGAAGCCGAAGGAAACGAAGTAGTTAAAGTACTTAGAGTGATGCTAAAGAGTGAAGAGATGGAAATGTCGGTGAGGTTGGCGATAATTACTTGACATACAAATATTGCAGATAACTGATGCATAACTGATGATAATGTTGGTAAGATAATATTTTCTAAGAACATATTGGAAAGTTTTTATTTTTTTATTTTAAGAAAATTTACGAGAAAATGCCTATTTTACATAAATATGTATTATTTTACTACTATAACTAGTAAAATAACGAGTAACATACAATTATTTGGTGTTTTTATTTAAATTGTAAACATTTAAATTTCTAAAAATGTAATTTAGGCAACTTTGACAACATTATTTCCGTTTCTCTAAATCATTCGTGCGTGTTTGTCAACATTTTTCATTATTTCCCATTGGCAACCTTGTCAAAGTGGCAATTAAAACATACACTGTTTATTAATCATTAGTTTTCCGTGCCACACGTAAAATTCTCATTACTCCCTGGATGTTTGATGTTTATCCAGCATTAATCAATTTTGATCGGCCTGGAAAGTTCGAGAATATTCCAAACAGCTAACCTCCTTGTTTGTCCGCTGAGTGCCGCTTAGATCGCCCGTGCCTTCCACCAATCGACTACCGCAAAACGCGCATTTTAGTTGAGTGAAATCGTCGGCTTCCTAGTTTGCCATTTGTCAGCGATTTTAGAACTCTGCCAGTTTATAATTTTTAGGAAGTACATTCGAAAATGACTGATCAAGTGTAAGTATTATGTGCGAGGTGTTAAATGAGTGGCGACCAAAGTGGAGTTTTTCGTGAGTTGGGGCGTGTGACCCAACGTGGTGCTGCACCGAATCTGCTTTGCGATGCACGCCATGTTGAATGCAAGCGATTTGCAGATAGGCTGAATCTCAATTTGCCCGTGAAGTATCAATATTGTTCATGAATTGATGCTTGTTTGTGGGTCGCGGAGGAAACTTTTAGTTCCCACTATAGTCTGGCATGGATGGAATTTTAGTTAACGCGGGGACTTAACCTCACAACCGTTTTGTCTTGCAGGTTACCTCCACCGCTGATGTGGGCCCAGAGAAAAGCCATTGTACTCGTGACTGTAAATCTAGAAGATGTTAAAGATCCGGAGATCAGGTAAGTTATGAATACTTGTAATTCGTACTCAATGTACATTTAATATTGCTCATTGTATTGCTGTATCATTCAAATTGGGTAATTATACTGTTATCAGTCATAAAGTAAAATATTTGAAACAGAAATTACAATTTCTATACATTACAGGTTCTATAAAGACACAGTATATTTCAAAGGCACTGGTGGTTTAGAAAAGAAAACCTATGAAGCAACAATCCCACTGTTTGGTGAAATTGATCCTGAAAAAAGTAAATTCTGGAATCGCGGTCGTTGTATTGAACTCTACCTGCAAAAAGCTAAGGAAGACCAACCATTCTGGAGCACCCTCACTTCCACCAAAGAAAAACTCCACTGGGTAAAATGCGACTTCAACAAGTGGCAAGACGAGGACGACAGCGGTGATGAGGGTGTTGGCGGTATGGGTCCAGGTGGCAGCGGTGACTTTGAGGAAATGATGCGACGAATGGGAGGTTTAGGCGGTGGCGGTATGGGCATGGGAGGCGACCGACCCAACTTTGACGATGTCGACATGGGTGGCGGCAGCGAGGACTCTGATGATGAAGAACTCCCACCTCTAGAGTAAACAGCGCCCGACCATCTGCGCGTTTCTCTATAATTCATTGGTTCTTTTCGATGTTATTAATTCGCGCCTGCGCCAATGTATACAAGCGTACCGTTCATGTAACGCATGCAGGGGTGGTACCCGTGTTTGGGGTACTCGTCGTTTATTATTATCTTTTTTGTAACTGATTTTTTTTTAATCTTTAATTCCACATCACCAGATACGCGTACTTCATTTGCAGCCGGTTGTTCCTTTACGTTTTCTTAACTAATATAGTCGTGCGCATGCACATCGTATCTATCATCGTTGGTTATCGCTGTATCGCTAATCGATGATGTTAATCGACAAATTAGTATGTAATAAGAATGGCGTGCGCGTATACTTTTGAACAAACGGGAAGCATGGGAGGTTTTGGCGAGTGGTAGGCGCGTATTTAGGGCATGATTAAATGTGGACCTGGGTTCTTCATAATTTTATAAAAAACAATAAAATTGTTTTATCCAAAGAGTGAATGGAAATAATGCCAAATACTACTAATCTCGGCCAAATATCCACAAATCCAAATAATTCATAATATTGCGCAATAAATTCGATAATATGATCAAACTAGCTTACTAGATATTGGTGAGGCATGAAAATGTTTATTTTCCTTTCAGTTACATTAGAGTGTTCAATTAAATGCACGGTTATTAAAGCCCGAGATGCTTACGAATATATAGTTACGCTAATTTTTAGCTTCTTGCTGCTCAAACTTCGGGTACTTGTCAGAAACATCCTTCCAGGTTTGTTTATTGTACGAGAGATTATGAACAACTTCGGCAATTTCACTAAGCTGCAAACAAACGAATATTAACGTTTGCTATTGAGATTGCTTTGAAGGCAGTTTAAGCTTACTGGTATTCTGACTTGTCCCATCGAATCTCTTTCGCGAAGGGTAGCACTATTCGGATCCTTCAGAGTGTCAAAATCGATTGTGATTCCATAGGGGATTGCAATTTCATCTGTACGGGCGTAACGCCTACCAATTGAACCAGAACTGTCGTCGACTTTGTGTGATACATCTACTTTAGTCAACGCGGATGCTGCAAAAAAATGTATTTTCTTCAATATCAATCAGTAGCACACTGCTAAAAACAATACTTACAAATCTGTTTGATAAATGGAACAAACTCTTCATTTGAACTTAAAGGCAACACGCTGCATTTCAAAGGAGCTACACTTGCTGGAAGTGATAGATAAGTCCTTTGTTCATCATTCTCACGTTGTCTGAAGTTGTGCTCGAAAATAGCATACATTATTCTACCAATGCCTAGGACAAGAGCAGTTTTACATGAATTAAATCTAGATGTTGGCCAACTTTCAGTGCAAATGCTTACCAAATGATGGTTCGATAACGCTAGGGGTGTACTCTTCAACATGTACAATTTTTTGGTACTTCTTCACGCTAATCATATCCTTTGCAAGCTCAAATATTTTATCACCAATTGTAAGTGAATATTTGCCTTCGTCCTGCAATTTTGCATGGAGATCAGCAATATTTTCCTTTGACAGCCCAATCAAAGCGTCTGTGATGATTTTTGCGTCCTTTTTGAAGGTTTTACCGAGAATGCCTTTTTCTGGCGTCACTTCAACAACATCAATTACTTTGGGTTCCGCTAGTTTCTTTTCTGCGGCCAGACGTACACCGGTTGCTTTAGTGTGTTGGGATAGATCGTAAGCGGAACGGTCTGCACAGCCAACGCATTCAATCCATCCCTATGGAATTGATAGAATTCAAGTTTTCGAAACACTCTGGAAGTGTTAAACTTACATAGGAAGTTAATATTTCCGCGTCCCAACAGTCTTGTGCGTAATGAGCCATTTCATTGGCCATGTGCTGACGGAAACGAACTTTAACAGGATCGACACCAGATTGTAGCAGGAATTTTTGAATTCGAGCCATGAAGTAGCCCAAAGTTTCGTTGGCAACCAAGCCCTATATGTTACATAATTGTCAAACAACACAAATGAGATATGGTGTGAATACCTACTTTGGAAACTGCATCACCAATTTTCACCCTCTCTGCCGGCTTACCATCCATTTGATTGCATGCTGAGTAGAGTATCATTTCCGTCCCAGCCACATCAACAAACTTGGGATGTTTTTTGTCGGCGGGGTCACAGAAGTGCTCAATTTCAGCCATTGTAAATTCTCTCACTCGAATCAATCCAGAGCGGGGCGAGATTTCATTTCTGAATGAATTACCAATTTGTGCAGCAGCAAACGGTAATTTTCCTTGATTGAATTCTAACAATCTCTTGAAATTCACAAAGATACCTTGCGCCGTTTCTGGCCTCAAAAAACCTTTTACTAACCCAGTTGGACCAATTGAAGTACCAAACATAAGGTTGAACTCAATAGGTTCGGTAAGATCATTGCCGGTAATGGGTGATTTCATATTGTATTTGGCCATCACTGTTGCCATTTCTTGTTTATTCATGCCATCAAGTTTAATGACAATATCAGCACACTCTGCTTTCATTTCTGCTGTTGCTTTCTTATCAGCGCAGAGTTTTTCCAAGTAAGCTTTAATCAAATGATCTAGGCGGAAACATTCGCCAGTTTTGACATCCTTTGTCATGAGGTCAGCAAATCTATCTACATGTCCAGAAGCCCTTAAATAATTACATTTAAATAGAGATCTTATTAAGAGGTAAAAGTGATTGCTTACTTGAGTACATTCTCTGGAGTTAAAATAGTGCAATCAACCTCCAGCATTTGCTCTTCAAGCACAAAGAACTGCCTCCAACTTTGAAGCAAATTCTGCTTGAATGCACATCCCATAGGACCAAAATCAAACTGACCAGTGATACCACCATAAATGGCAAATGATTGGTCATAAAAGAATCTTCTCTTCAAGAGATCTTCCATTTTGGCTCTATCAAAAGTGGCATCATTTGGAATTAAACTCAATTCTTTATCCTCCAAGATCTTCTTTCTGGCTTTAAGCTCAGCTACAGCTTTCTTTACATCTAAGTCTGGGGCTCCATCAGCTTTGAGTTTTCTCACCAAGTCACCCTAGAAGAACAGAAAAGTATTAAATATTTTGTGTTATTGGTATACCTAAAAGCTTACTTGTTCCTTAACACTAGCTCTTAATGGTGCAAGAATCTCCTCATGTTGTGGGTCACCCATTGCATCTAAAAAGAGTTTTAATTTTACCTTTCGGTGCTGTTTAGTTGAACCCCACTGGGAATACTGAAGAAAGTTTGTAACACCAATAAAAGTGTTATTATTGACAGGACTTTTAAGTAATTTTCGGTGTTTAAGAAGATACGAGGTCAAAGTCGTGAGCAACTTGGACGAAGTATATGTACTAAGTGTATTCGACGAGCCACGGGATGGTGAAAGGTATGATCCGACTCGAGACAATGCAATATGTGCAGATCTTGCATGTTGCAGCGTTCGCCAAACAGACATTTAAAGAAATGCCACGCAAGCAATTTGAACGGAATGAATTACAAATAGTAAATGGATAAGATCATATGTATTTTAAATGCTTAGCATAATGTTTTGGAGATGTATAATTTAATATTGTTTTAATACAAAATTAAAATATGCGGAGATAAATCAAGTCTAACCTGAATTCTTCCTTGTCCGCTATATGTCAAAATCCAAATCGGCAGGAACACATGAGGAGCATGGGAAATAATGTATCGTAGGTTGCATATGCTCACCCTTCTGTTTTGTCTGTCAGTTTTTGTTTACAATTGACAACTGTCCAATTTTCATGTATTTTCGTGTTGCGCCGTGATTACCCTTTCTCGATGGACATTTCTCGCGATTAGACATCGCGTTGTACGCATTATATAAGTACGCATCGCGACCACTTTCTGGGCAGCGTGGTATTACACTGGAGTTGTTGGAAGGCCAGACATAAGGCCCCAGGTCGAGCATAATGATCAGGCGTATCGGGACCTGATGTAACTGCAACTGCAAGCATCTACTGCATTACTAACAAGTCCATAAACATATGTAAGTGCTCAAACATAACCAGCCAAACAAGTGATTTTTAATGATATGGAAAAAGTGCAATCTTAAGTAACAACCTTGTTACCCGTGCGACGGCAAGTGCCTCTGGGCAGTGATCATTATTTATTATGTGATGCCTTGGGTGATAATCGTATAGCGTAGGAAAAGGGCAAATCAAAACGAGGGATTCGTTACCACTTGTTTCTCGTTGACCCTAGTCCAATTAATCCTTGATCTCTGCGCGACGACGAGTGTCGCACAAGCTAACTAAAGCTATAAACCACTATATACAAACAGATGAACGACGATAACATGGAAACAAATCCAGCACACAATCATGCAAGTTTAGTTATAGTTTTAAGTCTGTTAACGTATATTACTAAATGGTAAAGGGTTTATCATTAATTAATTTATATAAATTTAACATTACTCAATAATAGTATTTATCATAGTTTAATTTGTGTTTAGATTAAGATGCATCGAGCAATGTTTGCGCCAACGTCGACTGCCATTCGCGTCATGGGCCTTGATAAGCCTGAAAAGGAAGCCATTCACTCTGGACAGTTTATGGTTTCGCATTTTGAGGCAGAAGCTCAGGATGACGAAGATGAGGTGGCAGTGCCGGTGCCGGAAGTAGTAGAGATCAAGAATGATTTTGAAATCGTGCCGATTACAAAAATTGACCCGAAGAGCAACGTTAGACAAAATACTTGCCGCAAATTGATTGTCAGGCCACCGATCGGAATAGACACAAGTTTGGCGAAATTGTTTCAATGCATGTCACTAGCATACAGGTAAGAAATAATTTGATTGTTTATAGTCCAAGCAATTAAATGTGTTATGTCAAATGTTAGCATTGCTTATATGTTTAGTACAGATTAACTTTGCTTCAAAATAAATTAAGAAGTCTTAAATTGTGACTTTTATGATATTTGTTGCAGCGTAAATCGCTAGGAATTTGATATATTCTGAATAATATATTAAAATATATTTATTTGCTTCTTAGATTATTCAAAAATAATATCTATTTTGCAAGTTTGCAACCTGAACTTGTTATTTTACGTTGGTTTTGATTGCGCACGCGAATACTTTATGTGCATTCATTATAGTAAATACCAACTTGTGTAAATACTATTCAAACATTATCAAGAAATAAAACATTCTCCTTGGTTTTGTAATCAAACTGATAAAGTATAATCTGTTTTATTCCATCCTCTGCCATCCATATTTTTCCAAAGGTAATTCACATCTTATTGTTTTTTCTAGTTAATTTCGAAACTTTCTTTCTAGACAGAAATTAACATCTCCAAAATGGAATCGTTTTCGTGGCATTCGTCTGCGCTGGAAAGACAAAATACGATTGAACAACGTTATCTGGCGTTGCTGGCATATGCAGTGTAAGTTGTAATCATTAGCCAATATCCTTGACTCGCTTCGCCTAAGCGCGCTAGCATCGAATAATCTTTCTGAATTCCACAATTCAGCATTCATTGATATACATAATTAATTTCGTATTGGTACTTTTATCAGTATACTAAATGCACGGATTATGCTTGTAGGCAACGGGGACGGTTTGATTATAAATGTTTGTATGTTTAGTTATCAAGAAGCGGAATACATTGGTTTGCCAATTTGCATCACCGCTAGATGTTGACACGCACAATAAGCCAGAGGCGGTTGTCCTCGAGGGCAAGTACTGGAAGCGAAAACTTGCTGCCGTTACTGCCGAGTACAAGAAGTGGAGAATTTTTGCAAGAAATCAGGTCTTGGGACATAATAGGGATGCTGCAGATTCTGTATGTAATCCAATTCTGTTAAAGATACTTATAATCTTGAAATACTAATTGTTGCACCTTAGCAGCTGGAATTAGAATTATTGTCATGGAATTCGCAACCGATGGACGAGAATATGATGGTAGACGAAGATTACATGGGCTTGATGAGTGACACATTGTTTTCGACAATTACTAATCAACCATTTCCATTTCCTGATACGCGTGAAATTGGTATATTATCATACAATATCTGTACATTTTTAGTTTGTCTTAATTTGTGTCTTTGCTGATTTATTGACTAATTGGATGATTGTGTTTTGCGTGTTTACACTATACAGCTAAAGCTGGTCTGGCTGATTTTATCCAACCGAGTTTGGGACCTCTGCAGCCCAATTTGGAGGATTATATGGATACATTTGAACCATTTCAAGGTAATAACAGGTTTTCCTTTCACTTCAAAACTTTCATTATCTATTATTAGGTTGTAAATGTTTGGTATTACAATTCATTCTGTATTTAGATTTAATATCCGGGCGATTGGCAACTGTACCTGAAGAGCATCACCTTCATAATTCTTATAATAAGAATGATGTTTGGTTTCCTGACTATGGGGGTCTGTCAAGTGCCAGTAGTAATCCAGTAAGGCCACTTATTTTTACTTTAATAACCAAAACATGTTAAATGTACTATTTCTATAGGTTCACCCATCAATTAATCTTCCAATGGAGACATATCCAATGCAACCTCCACCATTGCCTCCCCCGTCACAACCTCGCCCGCATATTCCTGTGAAACCGTCACCTTCGCTCGATTACACCGACTCTGATATGTATGGGCCGATGATCTCAAAGTCTCCACAATCGGCGCATGTCAATCAAGTCAACATTGCGCCAACTCCTAGTTATGCAGCTAATCAAATACAAAGTAAAGATTACAATTTTTAAATTTTTTATCTGTACGCAATATTCTCACAAATTTTTAGATACTCATATTAGCAGTTATAAGATGACTCCAAGTAATTTAGCTCTTCAGCCAATACCAAGCTACAAATTTTCGCCCGTTTCACTTCCTAACATCAAGTTTACATCACATATTAGTGCGACAGCCCAAGTTATTGTTCCTGAAACATCACAGCATTTCAATACACATTCCCTCCTTGCAATTGAAGCTAAAGTAAGTACTATAAATCTATTTTACTATTTTTTACGACTTTCTTCGTTTGTTTTTTATTGTTCCATAGAAAGATGAAATTAAAATCACGAAGCCAAGGAATCCACGTGGACGTCCTCGATCGAGGTCTAATACGCGGGAAACCATTAAAAAGCCACCTTTGCTCTCGGCTGTAAGCGACCCGTCTCTTATCACCTCCAGCAACAGTGCTTTGTTAACGCAGCTACTTAAAAGTACGTAATTAAAATAATTAACTATATTGACATATGGTTAATTCATGAATAATATTACATCTTTAAATAATGCGTCTGGGAATCGCATTCTTTTGATTGTTTACGTTCTTTTGGCACTTTTTGCATGTTATTTTTCTACTGATTGAATATAAACACTGAGGTATTTTTTTTTCCTTGTGAGTAGATAACGACGGAGCATCGACGTTGAGTACGTCGCGCGTGATCATGCCCCTGGATCGAAAAGCAACATTTGTACGGGTTAAAGAGGAACATGCGCCGATCTCGATCCTGCCCCAACCGACGCCCACGACGCTCATTCTCACACCGGTGAACATGGCACCCTTGCGGTCTGCTGTAAACATAGATCCTGTAAGTGTGTACAACTTATTGTGAGAAATAGACAAATGCATTCCAACGTATGCACGTATTTGAATATATTTTGCATTTTTAGTTAATGATAAACACCATAAATACATCGAACAGTAGTCCTAGTCTTCCTGAAACATGTCTTAATTCGCCGACGCCCTCGCAGGATTCGATGGGAAGCCCTACTAGGGAGTCGAGGGACTCGAGACGTGTTGGCCATATTCACGCTGAACAAAAACGACGCTATAATATTAAGAACGGCTTTGACATGATACATTCTTTAATACCACATTTAAATCAAAATCCGAATGCTAAGGTAATTTCACTTTGTAATATATTGTAACATTTAACGTTAATTCTGGTAACAATATTCGATGTTAATGCAGTTAAGTAAAGCCGCTATGCTACAAAAAGGTGCTGAATATATTAAGCAACTAAGGACTGAAAGAAATATGTTGACAGAGGAGATGGATAGTCTGAGGCAACAGATTGAAGCATTAAATTCATCAATTAGGTAATGTTTATTTCGTATGGTTATGCGTATTCCTAATTGTATATTAATTATAATAAATTGTAGTAATTGCCAATCCCAGTTACCCGCCACTGGTGCGCCAGTGTCACGTCGACGCGACAACAAACTTCAAGAAATGTTCGATGAGTATGTACGATCACGTACTGCTCAAGATTGGAAATTTTGGATATTCAGCCTCCTTTTCAGACCATTACTTACTTCATTTAATAATGTAGTATCAACGACAAGTATGGATGATTTGTATAGATCGACAATGCTTTGGGTTGAGCAGCATTGTACTTTAGTTGATCTTCGACCAAGTAAGTTCTTGGTAGATTTCATATGTTTTGGCTTAATATAATTCGTACATATTGACTTTTCAGTTGTTCTCAATTCGTTGAGATATCTGTGCACAAAAACCGATATACTATCGGAACCAGAAAAACTACCAGAGGAAGCGCGCCAGATGGTTCAGTCAAATCAAAATCATCCGGCACAGTGATAGCTTATAAATAAAAAAGTACAAAGAGACAGACTTTTAACCCAAAACTAACGCACAGAGCTATAACATTAAGCTAAAAGATATGGTAGTGAGAGATAGAAAAATTTATAAAATGAGGCAGATTATTATATATTTGTAAAGCGGCATGAGGATAATCACGTTTTGTAATTTTGCCATATATTTGTTGCAATTTATTCGATTTTATATAATACAAAAGAAGGAATTTATCCATGTTTAAAAATGCATTCTTAATTTTAGTATGTAAAGTAGCAAGACCTTGCTTGTAAAGGGTACATAACGTCAATGATTAAAAAAGCAACTTACTATCAGGGTATGGGTGCAATCCCATCAAACATGCTCACTGCCAAGAGGAGATTTCTCCTTGTAAAGTGAAGATGTAAAAGCGGACTATTCTTTGTAGCATAAGTCCACAACATGTATGAGTCTCCAGTTTTAACTTCAGGATTGTGGGAAATGTTAACATCTTCGGAGCTGGACTCATCTACCAGTTTATTAAAATCCCACATTTTGATATTACAATCTAAGGATCCAGAAGCAAGTACATTGCCACATCGACTGAATGTTAGGGAATGAATTGGTTTAGTATGGCCATTGAGTTCAGCTACTAGATGACCATGTGCGAGATCCCAAATCAAAATATTGCAATCAGCTCCCGCTGAGGTGAGATACCTCCCGCAAATGCTGAAGGCAAGTGCATGGATTGGTGATTTGTGGCCCGTCATCAATCGTACGTGATTCCCATTAGTCACGTCCCACAAACAGACTCTACGGTCACTGGAACCAGTTGCTACGTAGTTTGAATTTGGATGAAATTGAATCACCTAAAAATATCTAGGATGTCTGATTGTCCTATGAAATCATAGTACTACGTACATCAACATCAGAAAAGTGTCCAGCAAAAATCCTCAAAGGTTGATAATGATCAGTAGCCCATAATCTAGCAGTTCTATCATATGATGCAGTTGCAAAATAATATCCAAGAGGTGAAAATTTTACATCCCAAACTGGAAACATATGACCTTTGTAGGCCACTAAACAGGTCCATATTTGTAAACTCCAAAGTCTGACTGTTCCATCTTCTGAGCAACTAATAAGCAAAGTGCGATCCGGTGAAAATGAAACAGCATAAACATTTCCATTGTGGCCATAAAGCGAACGGCAGGATTCTCCGGATCTTTCATCCATCATTCTTACCTAGAAATAGTATATTATTAAGTCAAGAACGATAGTAACAATGAAAAGAAACAGACCAAAACGTCATCAGCTTCAATATTAATATCTTGTAATTGAGAAGCCGATTTAAGAGCACGTAACTTCTGCGGTACTAAAGTCCACACTTTCACCAAGGAATTAGTAAAACCAACAGCTAACATGCTGGAATCCTCCGTGATATCAGCGCAGCTTACACTAGAATGTTATATTTAATATGGTTGATCATTAATGAAAGCATTTCTTCGTAAAACTCACGTATGATTAGCATTTAGCAATGTGTAACAGCAAATTGAAGGCGGAGTTTCCGCGTTTAAATTCACACGTTTCGATGCTTCTCGTAGAGCTTTCACCTTTTCGACTTTATCATTATCCTTCAAATCAGGAATCGGTATTCTATCCTGCGGAGGCGCATTAGGATCGCTTTTAGTTTTCTTTGAAAACAAGGGATCCTTCTTTGCTTTCTTCTTTTTTGGTTTGTCGCCGTCTCCATCATTTTCCTCCTCATCTTCAACTGGTGCAGCAGCTAGAGATTGGATGTCTGGAGCTTTAGGTATACCATAGTATACCTTTGACTTGTTATCCTGCCTTGTAGCTTCACCAATCATTGCTCCAGAGGTAGCATCTATTTGTGACTTATTTCTAGCAACACCCTCATACATATCAAAGTATAAATGTTCCTGAACAATATTCATTAACACAGAGGCTTTCTTATCATGCAAATGCCTCTTTAACAATGAAAGAGTGTCTCTGGACATTCGGATAATAAACTGATTTGATTTAAATGTGTCAGTTAACTCATTTCCATTCATGTGTTCCCTTTTTGTCACCAGAGAGAGTTTCTTAAGATCATCTTGATAGTAAAAATCCTGCTCAGGTCCAAATTTCTTCATTAAAGCAATGGCTTTTTCTTGGTGGCCATTGTAAACCAGTTCAAGATACATGTGTACTAATATTGGATATAATATCATACCCAATTCATGCTTATAAATGTCCAATGATGTATCCACAAATCGTTTAAGTTCCACATAGGAATCTTCATATTTCTCTGGATCTCCATCACTTTTATACCCTGTAAGGACACTGCTTACATCTGACTCTTGTCCATCCACATTAATATCAATATTGGCTTCTTTCTTCAGAAATTCTTCTGTGCCCTATTAGCGAAAATATATAAAAAAAAACAGGTTTGACTTATAAAGTTGAAATAACATTTAATTAATGTGTTTACCTTTAAATTGTATTTCTTAAGAACTTTTAGCACTGCAGCTATTTGCGTTTTATCTAGCGCTGGCGGATGCATGGTTTCCTCTGTTATAAGCCTTTATCGGTATTTTCCCTAATTACTTCACCCAATCAGTGGTTGCGAGAACCCGTCGTTCGCTGTTGTTATTGCTAATTTATTAATTGCAATGAGGTTATCTTATCAACAAGCAAGGCGACCAGATGACGCTAGAGTCGCGGTAGAGTAGTAGATCGGCTTAGATGGCTGAATGTAGAAGAAAAATTGAATAAATTCTAAGTGCAATAGCAAATAAACAATACTTTAGGTAAATGTCTACATGTATGTTTTGTTTTTCCCTGCAATGACAAGGATTATATACTGCAGTTCAATCAGTCAATGGGGTGAATGCAACAGCTGTAGCGTCGTATAAGCTTCAGCTTTCTGTTCCACCACCCAGTTTCTTACGCACATCCACTAATGGCATTAGAAAGAGACGATATGTTTAATGGAATGCAAAAAATCTCCATTTAAAGAAATTAAAATATAGAATAAAAGCTTATTCGGATGCAATAAACTTTTTAAAATATTTGCTCAATTTACAGAAACTATCAATATTAATTAGAACCTACTTTTTTTTAAATATTTATATGGTAAAGTAGAAATTGTATAAAAATGCAGTTAAACGCAGTTAACTTAGCAGGTAAAATGTTTTATACTTTCCTTTGAATAAGAAATAAAATAAATTAAAAATAAATAAACAAGAAACAAAAAACAATAATTAAAATATAAAATCGAATATTATAATATATATTAGATAGTTTGATTATAGTTATATTAGTTAAGATATCTAGCTGTATGACCGGTTTGTTATTGTGGTTGTTGTTTTTTTGTTTGGCGCTACAATTGCGACATGCAGTTCTGGATTAATAGATAGTTAACAACTAGCTCATCGGGAGCCGAGAGTAATGCGGCTTCGTCGGCATTTCCTGTCACTACGTTTAGATAGGTGTAGAGTAATGGCAAAATGTGCGCCTGAAAATTTACTAGGTCGCAGGAAATAAA